>CAUYON010054592.1:0-63062 GCA_963573935.1 Arctocebus calabarensis
GAAATTGAAAACAAAAGAATTATACAATAGATCAATAGATTAAAAAGTTGGCTTTTTGAAAAGGTCCAAAAAAAAGATAAACCTTTGGCTAACCTAATAAGGAAAAAAAAGAGTAAAATCTCTAATCTCATCAATCAGAAATGGCAAAGACAACAGAACCCTCAGAAATTGAAAGAATCCTTAATGAATATTACAAGACACTTTACTCTCAGAAATACGAAAATCTGAAGGAAATTGACCAATACTTGGAAGCAAGCCATCTTCTAGACTTAGCCAGAATGAAGTGAAAATGTTGAACAGGCCGATACAAGTTCTAAAGTAGCATCAACTATACAAAATCTCCCTAAAAGGAAAACCCCAGGATGAGATGTCTTCATGTCAGAATTCTACCAAACCTTTAAAGCGGAACTAGTACCTATATTACTCAACCATTTCCAAAATATAGAAAAAAATGGAATACTACCCAATACATTCTATGAAGTGAATATCACCTTGATCCCTAAACCAGGAAAAGACCCAACAAGAAAAGAAAACTACAGACCAATGTCACTAATGATTATTGAGGCAAAAATATTCAATAAGATCCTAACAAACAGAATTGAGCAATATATCAAACAAATTTTACACTACGACCAAGTGGGTTTTATCCCAGTATCTCAATGCTGGTTCAATGTACATAAATGTATAAATGTAATTCAGCACATAAACAAATTAAAAAACTTAGACCATATGACTCTCTCAATTGATGCAGAAAGAGCTTTTTACAATATCCAGCATCCTTTCATGATTAGAACACTTAAGAAAATTGGTATAGAAGGGACATTTCTTAAACTAATACAGGCCATCTACAGCAAACCCACAGCCAATATCGTATTGAATGGAGTTAAATTGAAATCATTTCCACTTATATTAGGAACCAGGTAAGGTTGTCCATTATCTCCATTGCTCTTCACCATTGTAATGGAAGTTTTAGCCATTGCAATTAGGGAAGAAAAGGTGATCAAGAGTATCCACATAGGATCAGAAGAGATTAAACTTTCACTCTTTGCAGTGATATGATTGTATATCTGGAAAACACCAGAGATTCTACTATGAAACTTTTAGAAGTGATCAAGGAATACAGCAGTGTCTCAGGCTACAAAATCAACACTCATAA
This sequence comes from Arctocebus calabarensis, assembly GCA_963573935.1. NCBI lineage: Eukaryota > Metazoa > Chordata > Mammalia > Primates > Lorisidae > Arctocebus > Arctocebus calabarensis. Next base: position 1,157 of record CAUYON010054592.1, read on the forward strand.
ATCTGTAGCCTTTATATATACCAATAATCGTCAAGCCAAAAAAACAGTCAAGGGCTCTATCTCTTTCACAGTAGTAACAAAGAAGATGAAATATTGGGAGTTTATCTAATAAACAACGTGAATGATCTTTATAAAGAGAACTATGAAACTTTAAGAAAAGAAGTAGATGAAAATGTTAACAAATGGAAAAATATACAATGCTCATGGCTGGGAAGAATCAACATGGTAAAAATGTCCATACTCCCCAAAGCAACATACAATTTTAATGCAATTCCTATAAAAGCTCCATTGTCATATTTTAAAGATCGCGAAAGAATAATACTTCGTTTTATATGGAATCAGAAAAAACCTCGAGTAGCCAAAACATTACTTAGAATTAAAAACAAAGCAGGAGGGATCATGCTATCTTTTTATTCTTGCAATACTTTACCGAGAATGTTCTCCAACTCCGAGAATGTTCTCCATCCAGGTTAACACGAAAGATGTTAATTTCTAGATCCAGTTCTGAGGAAGGAGCTCGCCCCATAGTGACAGCAGACATTTACTTTAACTGAGCGCATAGCCCAAATGCCGTGAACCGTGAGCATGAACTCAGGATGGGGACAGTCAGGTACCGAAGGAGACTCAGTCCTTACCAGAGATGTCCTCAAAGCCAGTCCAAGATTTCAATTCCAGAGACCTGAAGTCAGTTCTACCTGTGAGAAGGTGGGAAAACATGTGGGTATGGACAGTGACTCAAAAGCTCAAGACAAGGCAGGGAGAGAGCCCTGAGACCCCGGCTGAGCCTGGGGGGGGCCATGTCCTGGGGAGGGACGTGATAGAGGCACAGGAGCTTGTCCAGGTCCCAGCTCGGCCACTGCCAGGAAACTCAAGCTGCATGAGTTCACATGGAGACACAGAGCTGCCTCTGTGGTCGTGAGGCTGTCCTGAATGCTAAGGCCACCCTGGACCACAGGCTGATGCAGAGCACGGCCAGCCCTCTGTCTTGGTCCTGTCTCTGGTTCTGGGGTGTGCTTCCCTGCATGGAGACTCACACATGTGGCCTATTCTCAGACCAGAGCCGTGGGGAAGGACAGTGCTCAGGTGACAGAGGTCCAGACTGGCCAACGTGTCTGACTGTGGCATTTAGCAGGGAGCTAATATCTCTCCGCTATCTTCCCTTCAGGATACTGGAACAGAAACATTTCAGAAAGGAAATAAAATGAGGGGAATGTGCCCCTGAGTGCCGTGGGATGTGCAGTCTTGATGGTAGCTGTTATCTGAGGATGAAATCTCCCTGTAAATTACGGGAAGAATAATTTTAAAAACCCATGTCCAGACTAGAACGACTGAGCCAACTGAGGCTCTTGTCCTTTGAGGCCACAGACGGGCGAGGCCCTGGGGCAGGAGCCAGGACAAGCCTCCTGCTTCCTGGTGCGGGCTCAGCCCTGCCACCCCAGGGCTGCCGTGAACCCTCCCTGGCCTACGTGGCTGATTCCATGCTTAGCTCAGGAAAGGAACTTGCACTCAGCTGACTGCTCCAGTGCTCACGTCCTCAGGATAACCCCTGTGCCACTCACAGAACAGGAACAGCCCCAGCCCCGCTGCACTGGCCCCTGGGGGCTCCTCCTAAGGAAGTGGGGGCCACACACAGCCCTCACTTGGAGGCTGGGGACCCCTGTGTAGAGGGTGGGGCCTTCCGTGGAAGAGCCTCCTCCCTGGAACGAGCTCATGACACAATGTGCTGGTGACCGTGCCAGGTGGGCAGCTGCTCCCAAGGACCACAGCATAGTGAGGCCCTGCAGGCCAGCTACCCGATGGCCGTGCTGACAGGAACTGCCCCCAGAGAAGGGATCCTTCTGTGACCAGACATGACTCAAATGGTAAGCAACAGAGATCATCTGGGAACTTGTTAGAAATGCAGAGTCCCAGGCCCCCTCCAGAACTTTCCAGAACCAGAACCTGTATTTTCACAGGGCCCCCGGGTCCCCCCTGCACCTCCACATCTGGGAAGCCCTGACCTGGAGGGGGTACTCCCCCCACCTCATGAAGGGCCAGGTCGGTTGGGGATTTCATCTGCCTGTTGGTTTCCCCAGTTCTCGGTTTAGCCTTTAAAAAAATAAATTAGACCATTTTTTTCTATTTTAAACCAATGTCACCTTGATCCAAGGTTCGCCCTGTGTTGCCCTGGATTCTGAGGGCGGAGTGGGAGGAGGTGCTGAAGGCATCTATATTTTTTCCCTCGGTATTACAAGCACCTCGGGTGTCTGAAATATCTGAACTCCCTCTGTGCAAATTGCAGGTACTGAGCCGAGTAACCTGGGGCTGGGCTGGCATTTCATCGGGCTGGCATTTCATCCGGCAGGCACTCAGCCTGCAGACGCAGGCAGCTTCCAGCGTGGGGGAGGTGGCTGCTCTTTGTCCTTGGAGGAGGAGACAGGTCTGGGCCCCTCCTGCCTGACCCCGGGACCAGGGCAGGGCACTCCCAAACAATGGGCAGGATGAGGGCAAGGGTGGTGCCCAGCCCACAGAAGTGGCCTCTCTTTGTGAAGGCCGGAGGCAGTTTTACAGCCAACCTTGGTGCCCACAGGCAGGGACAGACTCCATCTCATTGCCTGCCCCAAAACTCAACCCTGCTTCAACACCACCCGCCAACTCCTCCACAAACCAGAGCCATTCTTCTTACTGGTACAGTGTGTCCTGTGAGTGGCACACGCCTGGCCCCATCGTGTGCCCTCCTGGAGGCCGAGCCAGGGTCACCCTTGGAGACTCATGGTCCAGGGTTTAAATCCAGGCTCAGAAGCACAGCTACTGTGGACAAGAGTCATTCAGCCCTTCCCAGCTTTTGTCTTCCCTGTTAATTTTGTTTAAAAAAGAAGAAGAAAGATAAGACATTACCTGTAATACATTGGGGAGAATTAACTACAAGAACATTTGGGAACGTTTGAAGAGGGCGTTGCCCGTGGGACCTTCTCTGTCTGTCCCTTTCCAACTCCCTGGAGTTCCCTGACCTTGTGCAAATAACTCTCCCTGGACCTCAAACTGCACTTCCCTGCCAATAATTGCTTGGATGTCCTCCTTGGAAGCCTTTTGCTAAATTATAGCCTAGTATGATATCCGATATTTTTGCACCATAATAAATCACAGTTAAAGTACCCATTATCCGTCTGTCCATCCATCCATCCACCCGCCCACCCGCCCATCCAGCCCTTAGTTCTCTCTGCGAGCTTGCACTAAGGAGTGTCGCAAAACTCAGCCGTGTGCTAGCCATTAGGAAAAACTTAGAGCTAAATAGGACAAATCATGAAGCCACTCAAAGTCCTTGCTCGTCATCTGTAGATTAGACAGCTCTAACACAATCCCCAGCATCTCATTATCCACATCAGAAAGCATCCACCAAAGACCCAGGGAGATGGGCCGACCAGGAGAGAGCTTGGGGCCTGCCTGGAGCTTTACGTGGGGAACAAAAGTTTGACCCCCACAGGCAGATACATTCAAAACAATACCCTAGCCCAGGGATCTTCAGGAATCACACTAGGCGGGGTCCTTGGCGTCCTTCACAGCGACTCTGAGAGGTCCTGGCTCTGTGGCCCTGCTCCAGCTTCTCTTGTTCTCATCCCTGCCAGGAAGATGCTTTTATCATCCACAATTTATGGAGGAGAAAACTGGGCCATGTCAAACACCTTGCCTAAATCAGCTCAGCTGCAACACCCAGGCCGGGACTCAGCACCAGGCAGGGGCCAGCGAGTCCTCTGACCCCCAGAGGCTCTGCTGTGTCCTACAACCCACCCCTCATGGAGAGTGCTGCGTGGTGAGTGCCAGTGTCTCCTGCTGGGCAAGGTCAAGTCTACAACAGGATATGCCAGAGACAAGCCATGGGGCAGTCCCGGAAGGCAGAGTCCTTTATTTTCCTGAATTAATTATGAGGATGTGGCCTCCAGCCCCTGTTCATGAGAAAGCTGAAACGCCATTCTTTCACTAATTATTTGACTCTCCAGTGAATGAATGGAGCTAACAAGCATCAGGAACACAGGGTAGTGCACCCAGGCCCCTGCAGGACTCCAGGCCCGTGAGCCTAGGTACCCGCTTGCTGTTCACGGAAAATCCCCCACGAAGGCAAAGTGGGTGACACTGGGTTGACTTCCTTTCTCTCCTGTTCCTCTTTATGTTATGCTGTTTGGTACAATTATTCTTTTAAAGTGTATGGTGTTCAATTATGAGCTCTTCCTGCCCAAATTCCCCGTCCCCTTCCCACTTCCCTTAGACTGAGAGGACCCAGAGAGCCAGGTTTACAAATCCTTGAAATTTCCTGGTAGCCAGGCTCGCACACATGTCCACATCCACACAGGCACACACCCACACACATACACATGTACACACACATGTACACATGTGCACAGGCACACACCCACACGTGTACACGTGTACACACACACAGGTACACATGTACACACGCACACAGGCACACGCCCACACCCACGCAGGTGCACACATGTACACACGTGCACAGGCACACACAAGGGTGCATACATGTACACACGTGCACAGGCACACACACTCATGTACACACCCACAAACTCACACACATACACATGCCCATAGGCACACATGCACACATGTACACACACCCACACATGTGCGTGTGCACACACAACCACACAGGCACACATGTACATACCCGCTCAGTCACACACATAGCACCTAATGTGCAGAGAACACACAATAAGCTCTTAATATGTGTTTGTAGGAAGGAAGAAAGAGGTCTGCCCCTGAAGAAGCAAGTTGTGATCTGGAAAGTTACTATTTATGGAGTAGGAGAGAAGGGGCCTGCTGGATGTGCTCCGTGAACTGAGTGTGGAAGGGAGAGGAGGTGGAGAGAGGGAGAGATGGAGGAAGCCGAGGGAGAGGAGAGATTTGCTAGAGGCTGCAAACACAGAAGAAAAAAAATACCATGTTGTGAAATTTTGATTTATTGCAAAATGCAGTTGTAAAAGATAAATGCACAGGCTGAAACCAGAAAAGCAGGGCTGCCATTTCAGGTTATATAAGAGAGAAATGAACACTTGCATCCCATCAGCTCAGTCTGCACCAACCTTGCTCTCCCTCCCCAGCCCTCCTGGGCTCTGTCTGTCTGTCTCCCTCACACGCATGCTCTCTGCTCTCCGCCTCCAGCACCCTCCTTCCCATCCTCCTTCTCTGCATCCCTCCCTCCCGGCCCTGGCTCTGCAGCAGTGGGGAGATTTATAGTCCCTGCATGCTCCATCCCTGCCTCCCAGACACGGGATCATCCCACTCAAAGCTTCTTTATGTGGGGTTGTTAGCTCTGCTCTGCTGACTTGGGAGGGTGCATATTTTTAATCTTTATTATTTTAATGCCATTCTTCATCCCTGGGCTTCTGACTGCAACCACTTCTTGACCTCAGAACACCAACATCAGGAAAGCCACCACCATTTGTCACCCCCACGCTGATCACCCGGGGTACTGAAATTAAAATGCACGGGAGGGACACGTCTCCGGGCTGCTCTGCCTCAGCCCAGAGACAGTCCGAGTGCAAGGGTGCTGGCTGCCGGCTTAACAGGATTTTAACAACACACATGAGCCTGAGACTGAGCGGGAGCAGCACAGATAGGCAGGACCAGAATGTGCTAAAAACAGTGCTCTTCTCTAAGAGATGCCAAACACATGAGGGCTGGAGCCAGAGGTGGAACAGAAGGGACCTCCACCTGGCAGCCCCCGCTCCGCAGGCCCCTCGGAACTGGGCACAGCCCCTGCAGGCTCATGACAACAAACCAGAGAAGTCTGTCGGGGATGATCACCAGGGCCACGCAATGTCCAGTGCCCAGAGTAGAGCACATTTCTCTGATCTTCCCGCCCTGCTTCCCCCGAGCCTGACTCCTCTGGAACCTGAAAGGTGAGGCGGCCCCTTCCCAACGCTCCCGGGGTTGCACAGGAGGGAAGAGCAACAGTGCAAGGCCATCCCCAAACATGCAGATGTCACGGCCCTGCACCTTCCCACTCTGGGGAGCTAATTTCCAAAGAGGAGTTTGTCCCCTATTTTTAGATAAGAAAAAAGACCCAGAGAAGGGTTAGTTTACCTGTGGTCCTACATTAGAGGGATGGCTGCCAGGCCCACTGGACCCTTACATTCTATAGCCCCGACACCCCACTCCAGATACTTGATGGATTGGTGAGGAGCCCGGGCACCTGCTGTCAGGGCATGACATGAGGGAGCATCTGTGGCTGGACACCAAGGAGCAAGCAGAAATGGGATATTGTGCTGCCCACCCAAACTCGGCAGTCTCAGCAGAAAAGAAGACTCTGTCCCCTGCCAATGTGGGTATGTAGGACGGAGCCCAGATCAGGGGCAGCAGGAGGTGGCCTGTTTGGACGGATTTCTTAAATTCAAGCAGAGATCTGTTCTTCTGCCAAAACCTTCCCCATCAGCTTCCCTAAGTGAAATTATTTTTCATTCATCCATCAGAATTACCATGCAGGGGCTCCCGGGAGGGGAGTGAGCCCAAGACAGGGAAGCTGTTGCCCTGTGTGGCAAGAGCCCTGAGGCCTGTTTCCTTGGGGCAGGCACAGGGCTTCTGAAAAGCATGTCCCCATGTGCAGCACAGCCTCCTGCCTCACAGGCGAACTTAGAAACAAACTCAGGGCTCGAGTGGTTTTTATCCTGACCCAGATTGAAGCGTGGACTTCTCAGTATCACCATGGACATTTTGCTTTTGTTTTCCTGCATCTGTTGGTGACTAAAGATGACTTCCTATGTTCCCCTCCTTGGTGATCCATAGCAGTGTGTATTAAGAACCTTTAGGTCAGATTTTGGAGCAACCTGCCCAGTGATGGGGCACCACGGTGAATGATGCGTGATTTCCTGAAGCATTCTCAGATCACCTGGACTCTTTAACCACCTGAAAGTCTAACTGGATAGTCTTGTAACTGTCACCACCCACAAGAAAACACAGACCCCTCTTTAGGCTCAAATCAGGTGGTGATTTATTTACACCTGTGCAGGCAGGTCACTGCCCCGAAGAGCAAACGGCCCAGAAGAAAAAAGTAGACAGCCTTTTATACTCTTTTTTGTTGCTATGTGGCAAGCCAAGAGAAACCAGAAGCAAAATGTGATAGTTAGCTGGGGACGGGGTTACAGTCAGGTAGTTGGCTACTGAGTGGTGGCTCAGGGGGGTTGTTGCATGGCAGTTGGCACAGGGTCAGCTTGGAAGGCTCAGTAGGTTGGAAAACTCAGTAACCTGGGAAACCCCCCTTGAGTAAGTTTTCACTATTGTGCGGCCATGGCCAGGGAGTCAGGGAACTCGGAGAACTTCCTCATTAGAAACCTGCTCTCAGAATTAACCCAAAGTGGGGGGCAGGGGAGATTGGAGATGTGTGGGAAACAAGGATGAGACAGGCTGAGACAGACTTGGGTCTTTGGGGGGGCTTTTGGCTTACAACAGATAGTTTCATGCTCTAAATTTTTTTGAAGATTTGTTAGCATTAATTTTTGTTTTTAATTTTTCTAGGCCAGCAATGCAAATAGATGAAGTAAATAATGGGAGAGAGAAGTTTTTTAAAGGAAAGCTCCCCTAATTTTTATTTAATGGAGGGACATTAAGTGGGTGCCTGTTGAGGGTGAGTTTTGGAGTGCAGAAAGCTGAGGACTCTTCCAGTGTGCTTGCTCCTACCACGGCCACCTGACTGGGACCTTCTGGAAAGTCATTGGTCACTTCTTACTGCTATATAAAAAGGCCTTGCTTTTGGTCCTTATTCTTTTAGATTTGACATCTTTTCTGCATCACTTTTTACTATATTCACTCCTGGAAAAATTATTATGTTTTCAGTTTCCGGGGAATTACACTACTTTAATTTTCCTCTTACATTTTTAGAGGTTGATTTTTTTCTTCTGGTGACGGGTCTTCTCTTTTTGTCTCCTTTTGCTGAGTCTGGGCACTGGCCAAAGGGCTGCTCTGAGCTCCCTGGGTTCCCCTACCATCCCCTCAACTTGGCTATTTCTTCATTTCCACATTGTGGCACCGTGAGAGGGGGAGGGCTCTGCCCAGCCTGCACTGATCTCACGCAGCCTCTGCAACACCTGGCCAAGTTTTCCTCCCAGATTCCCCTACACGTGTGCTGGGCATCATCGTATCATTAAAACAGAAATGACCATTGTATTAATGATGCCAATGTGGGGGCCCTCACAAATACCATTTAAAGTGTACACAAATGTTCTCATGTACATGACCTCCTTTGATTTTTATGCAAACTCCCTGGGAAGGAGATGACTTACATTGTTTCTGTTTTATAAATGGGAACATTAATGCCCAGATTGGTAAGAATCTTAGCCAAGGACACAGATTAAAATCTGATGGATCAGAGATTGGAGCATTGTCCCTGTCCCTTCAGGCTTGGTGTCTCTTCAGTATTCACTCTGTGCTGGCATGAAGGCCTTATCATAGCTGTCCTCGGGCTCCTGAGCCCGGCTGCCCTGCTCAGACTCCAAGCAAGTTAAGGTCACTAAAGTAAAGTTCAAAGGTGACAAGTGGTGTGACACAGTTCATTGCTTCACTGGTGACTCAGGTGAGTGAGTCATTACATCACCTGCACCAGCTGATAAGACATCACTTTCTACCCTGTCAATGAAAACAATCATTGCCTAAGGAGGCAATGGTGTGGCCCCACAGAGCTGCAGGGCTCTGGGCTATGCGGTCAGGGTCATTGCCTCATATTCCTCTTCCTGAAGCAGAAATCCTTCTTACTGTGATCCTCAATCAGCCTACCACTGTTCTTTGCTCCTGGATGCTCAGATCTGTGGGATATCGAGACCTTCAAAGAGTGGCTGAGATTTCTGCCTGCACAATTGCAAGCTGCCTCTGGTCCTACAGAGCCAAGACACCAGGTGAGGGTGCAGAAGGCCCTCCCTGCAGCCCTGCTCCCTGCCCCATCCTGCACAGCTGGGAGCCTTCTCCCCCGTTTCTCCTCTGGACAAGGAGCCAGCATGACAAGGGGGAGAGTGTGTGGGTTCTGGAGTTCCTGGTCATTCCTCATAACTTACGGGCCTCAGTTTCCTTAATTCCGTGTGAAATCAGGATTAATGTGTGCATTTATTATCATGTAGATTCCAAGTAAGTGGTAGGCATCACTGCTCCCACTATCACCATTATCAGCCCTGAGGAAGAGTCACCAAACATTTGGGCTCCAGAGCTTCTTGATGCTGGGCTCCCACGCTTCATACTTAAAGCTGCTTTGAAACTTCAGTACAATATAGGAATAAATAGTGGCTGCTTCCCCCAAGACATGTACGGTGTAACTACACCAGCTACTTCTCGTGGTTTCCCTACTTTGTGTCTCCCACTGTTCCCCACGGCCTGTGAACAGGACCACTGTGAACTAGGGGAGGGTCAGCTTATTTGTGACTGATTTGGAGTTAGGTAGGAGCTTTTCCAAGTCACATAGCTAATGCCTTTTTTAAACTTTTAATACAGCAGTAATTTATTTCTGCATGATTTATCATTCTTAACATCCATGCTACCTAAATATAATGAATTACAATATTGTTATACAATCACTTACAGATTTTTTTTTTGAGACAGAGTCTCACTATATCTCCATGGGTAGAGTGCAATGGCATCACAGCTCACAGCAACCTCCAAGTCTTGGGCTTAAGTGATTCTCTTGCCTCAGCCTCCCAAGTAGCTGGGACTACAGGTGCACACCACAACACCTGGCTATTTTTTTGTTGTAGTTGTCATTGTTTAACAGTCCCGGGCCAGTTTGGAATCCACCAGCCTTGGTGCATGTGGCTGACACTGAAACCATTGTGCTACTGGTGCTGAGCCTCACTTACATATTTTAATTGCATTTCCTAGGTGTATTAGGCAAAGAAGAAATCAAATGTAGAATGTGAAATTGTACGTTGTAACAGAAGCTAACTTTGGCTTACCCAAGCAAAAGAGAAGGAGTGAATGAAGATGTGAATGAAAAGTAAAGATGTCTTGGACAAATTCTGAGCTAAGTCACAAAACCAAAGGGATGTATGTGCTCGGGTCTCTGAGAAAGCTGCGGGCTGCCTGCTCCTCCCTGCCCCTCTGAGCCCTGTGATCTGCGGGGCTGTGTTTTCCCAGGAGCAGCATTCTCACAAAGTCAGTTGTCTGTGCCCATGGCAAGAAGTGGCTCAGGTGGGTGGCCAGCAGCGGGTGAGGGCTGGGACCTGCTGTAGGGCCCTTGGCATTTCAAATTCTGTGTATCCCAAGGTTCCCAGGTAAAATTTTATATTTTTGTTTCCACTATTTGGATAGCTATTATCATCTAGAAATCTTACTAGGCAGAACTGAAAGTCTTTCAACCACAGCAGACGGTATACATTTGGAGAGGTGGGAGCCATGTCTCAGAAGAGTCATTCTGGAAGGGGCATGAGCCTCTGTGTCCCCCTCCCACAGATGTCCAAGGAAAGTGCTGGCCCAGATGCCAGCCCAGGAGTGGGCGCTTCACAGGTATCCCGCCAGCCAGGAGTGTGGCAGGGCCTCTGCCAGAGTTCTCCTGTGAAGGAATTTCAGCCCAGGCTCCCCTGCCTACCACGGCCTGCGAGTCACCTGAATACATAGTTAGTAGGATCAGGCCCAGTCTCCGGTTCTTGTGCAGGGTGTCACGCCAAGCCATGCTGGCTTTTGAAGCTCACAGGCCATCTTTGTCCACAAGACAGGTACACCAGCAAGTTGAGCTAATGGCTCCAGCACTGCCTGTGGGCTGAGGCTCACAGAGAAACACAGGACAGCGCAGCAAAGGCCGCTGAAGTGAAATCCGCTCAGTTTGGATGACTGTCTTTATAATGACACCTCCTGCACGTGGGTGTGTAGGATCTTCCTTTTATAAAATAACCTCAATAAATAGGGTGACGTTTTTAAACCTATCAACACCATTTCAGCTTCCCCCACACATATTTCTATGAAATTATATTACTCCATTTGATACTAAGTTAGGAACCTCTTGCTCAGGACACCCCTGAGGACAGATGAGACAGGCAGTTGGGGTGGCAAGTCTGCTGGCAGGTGGGCCAGGAGATGGACAAGCAGTGGTGGGAAAGGGCAGCAGAGGTTCCCAGTTAATGGTTTGGTGGTGATGTGTTCAGGATAGGAAAGTAAGGCTCACCCTGATCATTTTGCTGCGTTCAGCATCCCAGACTTCAGAGTATCCTCTTTATTTCTCTTTTCTGCACTGAGCATCTTGGCAAAAGCATTCTTACCTCCACTCTGTTGCTCAGGTGGACCCTGGGAGAAAGCAGACACGCGGTGCCAGCCTCTGCCCAGGGCGCTAATGACACAGCTGCGGATTTCTCAAAATCTCCCCCCTAAAAGCAAATGCTTGCCCCTTGTCTGGCTGCTCTCAGAGGAGCTCTAAGCAGCTCCTGTCCCAGCCTGCACAGGCCAGGAAGAGGATGGTCTTGGCTAGCTTGTTCACCTCAAAGGTCAAGGTAGAAATTGTGGAAAAAATGGCTCTACCCAGGCCCTACTGCAGGCAACCGGAATAAAGTCCCCGTCTGCTGGCACACAGCACAGACCCCTCTCCCTGCAGGGTGTGGGCCACTGCACACATAGAGCCTGTGAGCCTGGAACACGTGTGTCGGGGTGGTGTGCACATGTGTGTGTGTCCGTGTGCATGCACTAGTCTGCAGGTGTTGTATGAAAGGAACTTGATGTGCAAGGGAAGTCTGAGGTCACTCTGCAAGAAAGTGTCCTTCTAGTCACATTTAGCCGAGCCTGTCTGCAGCCTCCTCCAGCCTGGCACGGACACAGAGAGCCACATGGCGGCCACAGCTGGTGGAGAACAGAGCTGCCGGCTACTAGTGGGAGCTGGCCGCCCACTCTCCTCGCAGGGAGGCTTGGCGATCGCCTCTGTCTGCAGATCCAGCCTGGGAGGGCCCTGGATGTCTGAGGAGCTGACTAACCACCTCATTCATTTTGCATATGCTCTTTTTGGCTGGCACTGCCACCAACCGGTCCCGGGTTTGACCTGGTTAGAAGTGGAGGTGGATACTCAAGGTTACTTACACATGCCCAAGTTTTTGCTGCTCAGACTAATTTGACTATTCAGCTAAAACACGAAAAGTTACATTGATTAAAGTCTGTACATAGCTGCTTCCAGTTGGCTGGGTCTCTGGGCTGAGGTTTTTCGTTGAACTAATCTAACTCGTCATGTAGTAAACACGGGTAAAAGTTGAAATAATTGGCTCAGTGACCCCCAGCACACCTTGGTTTTTCTAGAGCTCATTATTTTTTTTAATTAGGGAATTGGAAACAAGGGACTAATTTCCTCTAACTTATTTTATCAATAAGAAAACAACCATCTGATGATAAAGGGATATTTGATATCAGGCAGTGAATAGAAACCCAACATCCACTGGCTCATTTAGGAAAAATATATTGGTTTAAGTAGCTGAGACCCAGTGGGCACAGCTGGACTTAGGGGTCCTGACGCACAGAGGGTCTTTCGCCCCATCTGGTGGTCTCTGACGGTCTTGGTGACTTGATCCTATTATGGCCACAATCAATCCACATGGCAGAAAAAAGATCAGACAAAAGCAACTTTCCTGCACCTAATGACCCCAATCTAGAGAAGACTGCCTCTCCAACTGGAGGTGGAGAAATCCTGGTGAAAGGTCTGCCTGGTTTGGGGCACGTGCTCACTGACTCAGTGGGTCTGCTTAGGGCCAGGCAGGGCCGATTCCTGGGGCTCAGGCAGAAGCACCAAGGACTGGTGCCTGTGGCAGGGTCATGCAGAAGATTGCGGGGTTCCACTTTCTCTATTAAAACAGTAGCTCGGGTGAACAAAGGGCCTGTGTGTTGTACAGCTACATACCCAACTTACAGATCAAAAATACATTATAAAATGTGCACCAAGTAAACCTTAAAGAAACAAGCTCTGTAACCATGCTGGAATCCATCGACGCCCTTCCGGTGGTGGAGGGCAGGCTTGTGGGGCCCAGTGGTCGGGGCCAGTGTGCTCCAGAGGGAGCAGGTGTCTCCCAACTTCTTTAAATGGATGTGCAGTTTGACTTAGAGATTCCACTTCTTAGAATTCATTCCACCTGGGGATAATTCTCACAAGTGTGGGGAAATGGGTGCATTTGGACTTATTCCTGAATGATTAGAAATTTTTTTAAATTTGGAAAACTATAATTATGCACAATAATATATAAGAAACAGCCCCATTTATGCTTTTTATTTTCCAGAATCTATCTATAAGAGAGAAAGAGCTAGAGCGTGTGATGAGGAAGACAGTGATGGGACGCAGTGGGGGCCACACACGGGGCTGCTGCCTCAGGGTGGGACACAGGGCTGCATTTTGCTTTTCACTACTTTGAAACACAGCTTGGATATTTTTGAAAATATATACACGGCTATATCACTGGGGAGCAAAACCCTAGTGGGCTTCCAGCTGACTCAAGTCATTCAATGCCTGCCATTGGTTTGCCCTGAAAGTCAGCTGGCCCTTTCATGATTTTCCTAGGAGTGTATGGAGTGCCCTGCCTTTTCCCACCTCAAAATGTAGACCATCATAACTAAAAAGTACAAGCCTGCTAGTGGACTCGAGCAGCACACTGGTGCTTTTCGTGCTTTTTTATATGGCCTTACGAATCCCTTCCCCCAAAAAACACAAATAAAAACTCTTTATCAAGGGGTCATTGGCACAGGAAGTTCTACACAAGCATAAAGCTGTGACTTGAGATGTATGTTTCTGCACGTATACACCTGTGGAATCAGGGCCACCACTCTGTCCCCACCACCTGCTGCTCTGGCGTCAGTGAACACAGGTTAACCTGCATTTTAAGGTTTTATGTCAATGGAATCGTTTTGTTTGGTTCTTCCACTCACCATGGTTATTTGGGGTACAGCCCTGCTGCTGTGCAAGCCAGTTCGTCATTCTGTGTTACTGAGTAGTCTCCACGCTGTGACAGGCCACTATTCTGGTTTCTGTCCATCTGTGGATGATATTTGGGTTTTCCAGTTTATTACAAAGTTTCTGTGAACTTTTACCTGCAGGTCTTTGCCTGCACAAAGGGCTTCCTTCTCCAAGGAAAGCACCTGGGGGCAGAACGCCCGGATCACATACATGGCCGAGACGCTGACCAGCCCTTGTTCCCTCTGTTCCCTTCACAGCCGCGCCAACGCTCATTGTGGTCAGTCCTTCCAGGTTTAATATCCATGCAATCACATCTCGAGTGGCTTACGGAGAGCCCGTGTGGAATGGACATAACTCACGGTTATGTGGGTGAGGACTGCTTGTGAAAACACACTGCATCAAACACTTAAGGGAAGTCCTGTAAATGTGTTGCGTGTCAACCTTGTCACAAGTGTCATGATCCTGCTGAGAAAAGCTGTGAAGCCTGTAGGGCATGTGTTCTGTACAATCGCTGTGGTTCTTTTTGTTTTAGATAGTGCTTTTAAATGTCTCTTTGTATCTCCCATTGCTCCACAGGTAGAATTTTGAATGCTCTTTCAATAAAATTCCTGAGGAATCAACTATTGCAATATTTAGATTTAAAATTTTTAACATGCCAGAATTTGCATTTAAACTTTGTTAAAATAGGCTGCTACATGGGTGAAGATGATTGTCTGTGATCGTGAATTGTTTTTATTTTAGGGAATGTGCAAGGGGTTGAATGCATCTTTGGAGAAGTGCTCCAGAGTCTGGAGTTTGAGATTACAGTGCTCAGAAGTCCACCATTTATCCCTGCCCTGCCTGTCACGAGGTGTCCGCACAGGTGCACACAGTTCCACGTGAACACTCCCACATGTTACAGACACCTCACATTAGCCTATTATTTATGTGCATTAAAACCAGACCCAAAATAGAATGGACAATAATATGGTCAGCAGCTGACCAGGCCTGACATATGTTCACATTGGCAAAATCACACACACAGACCCTGGCCGGAATGTGAGGACAGCCCCGACACAGGGTGAGACTTTTCACACAAGTGGCTGCCCAAGAGGAAACTGCCCAGTCGGCCAGGGGGAGCTCAGACCCAAGCACAGTCAGGAGAAAGAGCCCCCCTTCTGTGCCCAGCAGGGGAAATCCCAGCGCTTCTCCTCATGCAGGCACAGTCTCCGCACCTCCCTTTGTGGGTTTCTGAAACAGTAGCCAGCGATTCTGAGCACTGGTTCAGATTTAGCCCCACGGAACACCTGCAGTCTGTGCCTCCCAGCAGCTCCCGGGTTCGACCTGCCCCAGGGCCAGCCTCTCTGTGCATTTTCCTCCTGTGATGCTGGGAAGGCACAGAGTGGAGCCCCCGGGGTTGGTGGGGAAGAGGCTGTCAGGGCCAGCAGCTCCGCAGACGCCCTTATGTGGAGCGGGGTGCTCTACACATCTGCATGGTGCTGGGCAGTGCATGGTGCTCTCCTGTCCAGACCACCTTTGAAATGCCGGCACCCATGGCACAGAGGGAGCCAGGGCGTGCAGGCCTTGTGATAAAAGCCTCTTATTCCTCACATGAGTGATAGCCACCTTCATGTATCTTAAAAGTGATAAGCTTTGCCCACCACCATTCCAGGAAAATAGTCTCCATTCCCGGAACCAGAGCTTGGTCCTGGCAGGGCAGCTGAGAAGCCTCTCAAGGAGCTGTCCTTGGTACCAGCTCCAGTGTTGTCATCTGTCAAGGTGGTGCCCAGAGCGGGACCAGGGGCCAGGGTGGCCCTGTAACTGAGGTGGCCTGTCCAAGAGATGCTGCCCCTCTCCCTGCTCTGGAGCCGGCATCAGAACAGCCTGTATGTCTGGAGCCCTTCCAGCAGGTGGTTTTGGTACGTGGAGAGTGAGGTTGGGTTGCTTCATCCTTGTCTTAGATGTGAGGCTCTAAGACAAGGCAACCAAAAATCCTCTGCTCAGCAAGTGACGGTGCCCAACGACAGGCTCTGGACCCTGGTGCAGTGGGCGTCAGCCAGAGCATCCTCCAGCCTACCCAAGCTGATCCCACAGAGCCCCAGTTTCATCCCTGCTCCACCTGCCTGCCTGTCACAGGAATTATGACATTGCTGCGTCCTCCAGGAAACTCCTAATCACACCAGAACCTCAGATGCACCGCCGACACAGAGCCAGTCCCCGTTACTGCTCGCCAGACTGGCGCTCCCTTTCATCTGCAGCACGCTCTCCTCTGGTGTATTTGCAAAGTCCCTTTTGATTCCTTTTGTCTGTAGCTCTTTGAGTGAGCGTTGTGCTTGTGTGTGCTCTGTGTGCAGGCAGAGGTGTGATGGACTGCCGGTCAGGGAAGGGACACCCGTCTGCAGAGCAGGCGGGCAGGCAGGAGGCTCTCTATGTCCCTCTCTCCCCACCAGCCTGGCGGTTCCATTTCCATCAGGTGCGTCTGCTCATGTCAGCAGACAAGGGTTGCATGAAAGATTTAAGTGTGAACCCCTCTAAGGGTTAGTTGCCTTTTTAAACAAAAGCAATGCTAAGGGTCTGTATTTGCTGTGCACTAAATGCTAGGACACGTGGTTAGTTTCACTTGTTCATTTTGCAAGAACCCCAAGAGACATGGGTGATACAGACCATTCTGTGGATAACTGAGGTTCATAGATTTTAAAAGGTAATTTTGTTTTAATTAATTAATTTATTTATTTATTTTTGCAGTTTTTGGCTGGGGCTGGGTTTGAACCCGACAGCTCCAGCATATGGGGCCGGCGCCCTACTCCTTTTTTTTTTTTTTATTAAATCATAGCTATGTACATTAGTGCAATCATGGGGTGCAATGTGCTGGCTTCACACTTATGGTACTCCTTTTGTTTTTAGAAGGTTACTCTGCCTGTGGGTGGAGCCCCAGGGTTCCCAAGGCAGCAGCTGTGCTCAGCAGTTCTCCAGAAACACCTGGCCTGGAATTGCATCCTCAAATGCCTGCGAAGCTTAAAGGGGCTGCAGGTCAACTGAGGCGCTGAATCTCTTCACAAGGCATCACTCAGCGCTTACTGCCTGCCGGGCTGCCTGCCGCAGGGTGGAGCAGTGGCTGGGGGTGGGTCCAGAGCAGTGTTCCCAAAATGTGGGCCATGAGCACCTCCCCCGCGTGGCCTCGCATGGCCATGTAAAGAACAGGGTCCCTGAATCCAACAGACCTCTGTGGACGCCGCCCAGGAATCTGTACTTCTAACGAGCGCCCCAGGTAACCTCCGCTTCTCCCTAATGTAGAGACTCTTGGGAAGATGTGCTGACTTGTGTCAACTGTGGAATTAACAGTCTCAGACCCTGAGTAGCCCCCCAGTTGGCTGGGCTCATCCCCAGGGTACCCCATGTTCTCACCCAGGGGAGGCTGACAGGAGGAGCCAGTCTGGATCAGAGAGGGGCTTATTGGAAAGGGGGCTTGGGCTGAGGACCGAAAATGGGGGAACGCAGTGATGGGGAAAACCCTCTTCATGCTCAACCCTGGGGGGATTCCCTGCCTACGGGCGTCCCTTAGGAAAGGCACTGTTCCGGGGTACACCTGCTGGCCCTCGGGGCCCCTTAAACACAGTGACCATGGAATTCTGTCAGAATTAGGGTATCTCAAGAGTTAAACAGGGGCATTATTAATAATTACACTGGGCCACAGGTATTCTTGGGATTGTCCCCAATAAACTAGGAAATACAGTGGGTTCTGTTACAGCTTTTATTTTTTATTTTTCTTTTTTGTTAAATCATGGCTGTGTACAATAATACATTTATGGGGTACAATGTGCTGGTTTTATATACAATTCGAAATACTTACAACAAACTGGTAGAGTACAGCTTTTGTTTCTTAAAAAATTGTTTCACCCGGATTGGTAAATTAGGAAGGAATGTTAATGTGATTAGGATTTCATGTTTGCTTCTGCAGGAATTCATCTGTAAGAAATACCAGGTGACCCAAAACCCACACTCCCCAGCCAAGCCCCACAGGAGCACAGGAAGCCATAGCACAAACTTCAAGACACCTTCCCACTCTGCGTCAGCTGCCCACCGTCCGCTGCTATAGAGTCTTCCCATCTGGATAACCTTCCTTCCCCACCCAGGACAGCCTGCCAGGAGCCACATGCCAAGCACAGGGCAGGCCTTTCTCAAGGGAGGTGTCCTCTGCTCTGTGGGCACCTGTGCTTCTGTGCACTTGGCTTCTGCAAAGCCAGGCTGCTGTCTCCATTAGGTTCCCCCTTTGCTTTTCCCCCATCCTCATCCCCAAATTTATCACTAGTGAAGGCATTGAGTGTTGTGTCTTTAATCCCATAAGCCCTGGATTTTTTACTGCAAGATTTTTCACAGCGTGGTAATTTTCAGAAATGCACATGTTTCTTTATAATAAGACCCTCCCCGGACAGAAGTTGGAGCTCACCTGTCACTTTATCTGCTTGGCTTGGGAGGAGTGGGACAATAGGAAGTTTGTAGGGTCTGTGAAGCCATAGTGTGGACAACCTGCAGTTTCCTCAGGGCCCAAATGACCCTGTAAAGGATGGACAAAGCAGCAAAATGTTCTCCTTGCTGGCGAAGCTCACAGTGGGAATGATGTCGGCCATGCTGCAGGCAGAGGTGGGAGGAGCCTCTGGCTCTGAGCACCGGCTTTATCCTGCCTTTAGTGGGGCTGCTCTGCCTCGAGACAGAGGCTGTCCGGGACTGGGGCTGTCTGGAGTGTCACTGCGTGCCCAGTGTGTGGTGCCACACGTGGGTGGTGACTATTTGTGGAACCAATGACCTTTCAGATCCAGCGGCTGACAACACGTGGGGGCACGCCTGTTGTGTGCAAACAGGATGACAGCTGTCTGAGTCCCCATCAGTGCAAAAGTGGAGGGTCCTCAGACCTCTCACTCAGCCTCACACAGTCAGGTGCAGCTGGCGGCTTCCAGGAGCCACAAGAAGCTGCAAGAAGGGGAAAAGAAAATAATTTTCCCATTCTCCCTGCCTTTCTTTTTCTTTTAATCTCCCCTCTGTCAGTTCCTTTAATGTTCTTTCTTTCGTTTTTTTCTTTCTCCAGCTCTGGCTAGACTTTTAAAACCATTTATATCCTCAAGAGAACTGTCACTCCATTTTACCTAAAGGAATTTCCAGTAAATATCATATAAATCCTGTCTTAATCCCCCCACCCCCCGTGCCAACTGGGGAGTGTGGAGGACTGGAGAGGAGGAGCAGGAAGGGGCAGCAATGACTCGCCAGCGTCTGCTGGGGAGGGTGGTGTGCCGGGAACTCACCAGCGGTGCCTCATTTAAATTTGGAGGCTTCCTTCAAACAGGTGACTTTCTGCAATCTGCCGCTGAGGAAACTGAAGCTCATGAAACCTAGATGATTAATTTGAGCAGGGGGGGCGTCCACCCAGCTCTAATGCCTCCCCTCCACCCCTCTGCCATAGGGTAGGAGGCCCGGAGGATGTTGGGGTCCACAACAGCCCTCAGACCTGCCTTCAGGACGGACGCAGGCCTTGGCGCACACTCACCGTCTGTCGAAGCTGCGGAGGTTGTTGGTATAGAAAACGGGAGGTACAGGGTTCCTGGAAGCCCTGGGTTTCTGGGACAGGATCTTCAGGGCCCAGCCAGTGTCAGAGTCTCTGAACACCTTCATCTTGACAGTGTAGAAAACCACCAGGGCCATCCCACCCTGGTCCTCCCTGGGGGGCAAGGGCTCTTTCAGAAGCTTGATTTAATGTTTCAGATTTCGTTTTAATTATGGACAGAAAATGCAGCCAGGCAAATAAATGCCTTTCCAGGGCACTGTGAAACCCAGCCCCAAATGCCTGCCTTTCCCCACCCGGCCTCTCTTGCATGACACCCCATATCATCAACTGATGTGTTTCAGTCACAGAATTGCCTGGTGCAAATATCCTGGACCTGTAGCTTCTTATTACAAATTCAGCCAGTGATTCTGGTATCTACCCAGGAGAACAACCTTCTGGGGTTTAACATGTACACACTGACAGACTGAAAGAGAATGCAGAGCGGGGCCAACTTTTTAAGACCACTGTGGGGGAGGGGCAGGCTGATGCCCCGTGGGGAAAAGTCCAGGGCTGTGGGGGAGGGGCAGGGCTCAGGGACATGATCACAGAGGCTACGGTGAGGAAGGGGCTGTAAGGAATCTTTAGGAAAAAGGTGTTGCCTTTAGATCATTTAGTAGCTGTCAAGTCCACAGAGAAAGAGGAGGCAGGCCGCAGAGAGCAATTAGCGGCCCTTCCAAAGGTCTCACTGCGTCTCCTGTCGGGGAGGGTGTGAGGTGGGTGAAGGTGGAACCAGGGGTCCTTCAGGCTCCCTTGAGTTCTACAAACTCCCGATTCGGGCCAGAGAGCATCTGGGGGAGGCGTTCACCGGAACAACACCCTTCACTCCAAGTGAAGTGTATGTCAGGGGTGCACAGACTAGTCCAGTGGGGTTTGGTGGGAAAGTCAGCGTATGGGACCAAAGAACGTCATCTCCCCCAGGACCGATCCTGCTCGCAGCCTATGGTGGGGCCCAGGCTTCCTGCAGTGGTGCTCTGGGTGCAGAACGGCGGCCTGTAACTGCTTTGCCCACCCCACCCTCACCTCATAGGGCGGGAGCAGGAAGGGGGAGGAGCAGGTGTCCCCTCCCTGTGAGGACTCGCCCCAAGCATCAGTCCTTCTGCTCACATCTCATTAACACCCTGAAAATGGCTTTTCCAGCAGGAAAGGCCCCCATCAGGGCTGTTCCCTCTCTGGGTCAGCTGTCTACTCGGGGCACTTTCCCTTGTCTGGGGGTCCTAGAGCCCCCCAGGGGTCAGCTCGTCTGGGCGTAGCGCGCCCAGCACAGCCTGCCTTACCCCTTCCTATGTTTTAGTCCCTCTCATAAAACCTTTGAATGCTCCAAAGCAATCCCCGCCCAGAGTTTAGCAGGAGCTGTTATTGTACCCGATTCAGGTACAACTGGTCTATTTAAGGGTTTTCTTTCTGAGTCTGAGACTCAGGGACACTGCTGCTTCCGTCACTCTGAGTGCAAGAGGCTTGCACTGTCCTCCAGAGGAGACTGCTCTACGTCTCTGCGGTCAAGCCACACTTCCCTCCATTGGTACATTTCAGGTCTGTCCAGCACCAAGAAACCCCAATAACCAGACGGGAGAGATGCCAGGGGCACTGGGGCCAAAACGTGGGGCCTGACCCGGCTGGAATTTGCTCCTGACATTGCCTGAGACACGACACCCTGCACCGTCAGTGGATGTGTTTTAGTCAAAGTTGAAAAGCAAGCAAAGGTGGGCACTAAATACGCATGGATCCAGTTAACAGCTGAGAGGAGCGCGGAGCTCCAGGCTCGGCTGTGTCACTGCGGCGCCGCCTCAGGAGGGGGTGTAAGGCCTCCCCCCTCTCTGCAAAAGTGATGGAGCAGCACTTCCCTCCTGGGGCATCAGGGGCCCAGAGTGAGTGCACATTCATGGTGGCTTAGGAAGAATAGGGTGAGGATTGCCCACGGTCAACGCCCACATTGAGGCTTCCGCAAGGGAGGCGTCTCCACTATTTGCAGGCATTGGTGCTATTCTGAACGACCTTGAACTGTCTCAGGGTTGGATCCAGACAGTGCACTGTACAAATGCAAATGGGAAAACATGATCATGCAGTGAGCCCAGGCCTGGATTCTTGTGTGGCTGGACCAGGAACAAATAAGCCCTAGCCTGAATGAGGAATTTTAAGAGCACATGCGTTGTCCTTACCCCATCTGCTGGGACACAAGGAGACATTGGGCCTCAGGTGCAAGGCCCTGTGAAGAGCCCCAGGGTGTGGAGTGGGGGTTGGGTGTGGAGGTGTGCAGGTACCCGGGAGTCTGATGAGAGCAGATCTAGGGGCACACGGGGACTCAGGGTCAGCATAGGGAGGCTCACAATGGCCCTCCCTTCAAGGTCTGCACTCTCCCTGGGCTGGCCTCTCTGTAGAAGGCGGAAGAATTTATTCTGCAGAGGTATTGTGATGTCCTTTTCCGGGCCTCTCCTCTAGGGCCTGAGTCTGTTCCTTACTGTGACCAGTCTAGGGGCAGGTGTCATCTGGCTCCGGGCAGGCGTCCAGCCAGCAGCAGTGGCTCCCTGTCCACTGTGCATGAGGACGAAGTCTGCCTGGGCAACCCCTGTCCCTGCCCCTCTGTAGAGGTCTCCGCATTTATCCCAGATGCAACCCTTTAGGGATGTGTGGATTTTCTTTCCAGAAAAAGAACATAGTTGCCACCCATAGCAAAGTAAAATTAAGTGCAGAGCTATTTCCGGGTCGGTTAAGCACAGCGGGTCACTCACTTCCCATTGCTCTCAGAGCAAGGAGCAAACACTTCTCAGCTTGTACATTCTTGGTTCCTGTGAATTGTTCTAAAAATGAAATACCCGGGTTTGTGTTGCAGTTTTTTAAAATCCTATGTAATGTAGCCAGACCATAGATTGTAGCAAAAGAGGTGCTAATACCTCAATAAAACCAATTTGTGGAGGCCAAATATGAAACCAGCCTTTACGTGAGTTGACAGGGATGAATTAAGTTGCCTGCTTCTCAAACTTTAATATGGACACAAACCTCCAGGGAATAAAATGCAAACTCTGACTCTGGCTGCATTTCCCTCCTAGGTGGGGCTTCACTGCCTGCTACAAGGTCCAGACCTGTCCCCTAGCCCACCTCTGTGCGTAAGGAGTGAAGATTAGCTTTGCATTTTTAAGAGCTGTAAAGGAAACAAAGAGTACCCAACGACAGAAATCTCACAAGGCCATGGAGGCTGAAAGATTGGCGACCTGGCCCTACACAGACAAGGTCTCCTGAGCTCTGCTCAGTGATGCCAGCACCCCTGTCACCCGGCTGCATCTGGGACAGTCAGCTCTGAGCCGAATTCTTCATCCCCCAAACCAAGGACACAGGGAGGACAGGGAGGGGATTAAGTGCTGGACATGGTTGGGCAGACACAGACCTGCATTTGCGTGTGCGTCCAGGCACATATACAGACAGACGGTCAGGTAGATAACAGAGAGCCAGGGGACAGGCGAGGGACAGGGAGAGGACTCATGCGTAGATTTACAGACAGACGGAGACATTGTCAAAGGTAAGTTCTTCAGCAGACCCAACTCAGGGGCTCGGACACGGCAGGGTGACCTTCCTGAGCACGGACATGAGGAGGCACAGACAGGCCACCACTGGGTGGTTTGCCCCGTGATGACCTCCCGCAGGGGCACTCAGCTGCCCAGGAAATGTTTGTGTCTGTGTCCATCTGGTCTCAGACAGAGTTCTAATCTCAGGTAATCCCTCGGGAGACACAGAAGTGGGAGCAGGGGCCTGAGTCAGGACTGTGAGCAGGTTCAAGGGGAAGGTCAGCGTGTAAATTTGTCATACACACCAAGCAAGGGTCCTGTGTGCATCTCATGGGAATAAAAGGCACGTGTGCACAGGGGAGGGGCCCTACCTGGGTGACCCTGGCAGGGTGGTGCTGTGCACCCCTGAGGTTTATAGACGTAACTTTAAATAGAGCACGTATTTTAATCCTTACAATTGCACAGGACATTATTGTCCACATTCTACAATGAGGAAACAGGCCAGTCATGGAGCTGTGTCCACAGCAGAGTGGGATTGACCAGAATCATCCTTGTCTTTTTTGCGGTACAAGTTTCTTCTTCCACTCAGGAATTCTGTTCTCATGGACACAAACTGGAGACAGACAGGGTTCTGCGGGCGGTGGACACTTCTCAACTTATTCAACTTCTCTTGTTTAACAAACTGCTGCTTCGGAAGAGACATCTTCACTGTGAACTGTATTTGGACAGGTCCAGCTTGTGTCAGTTTTTCTCTTTCTGCTGAGGTAAGTTACGGATGGGAGTGAACGACATTTGTATGGCTCTTAACTAATTTCAGGTACAAGGGAATTTGGTTCCAAATGTACAGCCTTGATAGAGGGTGGAAAAGATGTAAATGATCCTATTTCCCTACACCCAACTGCCTGAGGTACAAAGCCTCACTTCTATCACTCGCAGAACAATCCAAACTTCCCAGTAACACCAGGAAACTCAGCGATTTCAAGTGTGGAACATGCTTTGGTGGGGGAGAGATGCACAGGTGAGTGGCTCTCCCCCCTGCTGTTCTCTGTGTCACCAGGATGGCTACCCCTGGGTTGCCCTGGCAGGGTGGTGGGCACCACTGTGGGGGCCTCCTGCCTGCTTTGCACTGCAGGTGGAGGGCACGGCTCACCCAGGGGAAGGGGCATCTGGGTGCCCGGGAACTGCTGCTGCTTGCCCACTGCCCTGCTACAGCTGGCCCCAGGTCTGTGCATCCCACCTCTACCAGCTCGAGCTCTCTCTGGTCCTCCCCCTCTTGGCACTGGGTGCTCCAGTCCTTCAGTGGGGTGGGTCTTGGCCTTTTCCTTTCTTTCTCAACCATAGAATATGCCGTTATTGGAAGTTTTTGCTAATGGTCTTCCTTTGCCATCACCATCTCAAGGCTCAGGCGCTGTGCTAGGTAAAGGTTTTTCCTTGAGACTTGAAGTTTCCTGGGCTATTAAGGAGTGGACAGAAGGCTCGTGCGGTCAGATCCTGCCCACAACCTGTGCTTTCTACAGGCCCTTCCCTGAGGCCTACAGGGAGGTCTCAGGGCTTAGAGCTCCTGGCCCTTTCTCGTGGACCCCACAATGTCTTGAGCTCTAGCTATGCTGCTGGCGAGATGTGACATCCTTCCTGGCATGGATGTGGCTCACGGGATGCCACCTATTTCTCCCTGCTGATAAAACTGCTCATTGCGCCACGATCCAGCAAGTCGGAATCCATAAATCCATTTTTATCTCTCACAATAAAACCTGGCTCTTAAAAAAGAAAGTGCTACTTTCAAGGCAACTGTTTCTTCTATGCACGTCCAGTGACGTCTTTCTCCTGCAAGTGGGGGTGCCTGCTTGCGACAACCCATGTGGGAAGATCTCACCTCTGCCTGAGGATGGGAGGGATGGAACCAAACGCTGAACAGGTACCCTCATCTGACATCTAGACATCACTCCCTTTCCAGAAGGTTAAGCTCATCTTTAATTCTAAATCATCAGTTCTCAAACTTAAGACATCCAAGCTTACCCCGAGAAGCTTCTTGAAAGTGGATGTTCCCTAGGCTTTCCCAGAGTTGCTAACTAAGGGGACGTATTTTTGCACAGGAGTCCTGTGTAGATGCTTCTGATGGGGGCCGACTGAGCACTCTTCTCAGGGAGCTCCTCACCACCAGGTTTGCAAGGGGAGGCTCTGCTTGCCTCAGCATTGTGTGTGAGAGACAGGGTGAGCAGGTAGGAGCTATTGAGTGAGGACCTGTCATCCAGACCTGCAGGTGTTATCCTGTCCTGCTCTGGGGGCTTTAAGACAATCACTCTAGATCCCACCAGACTGAAAACCAGGAATCATGGATGAGACCAAGACACATCC
Source organism: Arctocebus calabarensis (assembly GCA_963573935.1). Lineage (NCBI taxonomy): Eukaryota > Metazoa > Chordata > Mammalia > Primates > Lorisidae > Arctocebus > Arctocebus calabarensis. The sequence continues at coordinate 26,460 of CAUYON010054592.1, forward strand.
ACAAATAACTAAAGAAAATGGTTTTCAAACCTTTAAGTAATCTTGGGTTGAGCATAGCAACTTGTGGTTGCTTTTCATGAAGAGAGGGAGGCTGCCTGCTGAGACCAGGATGAGGACGAGGACAGCACCAGAGCACTGGACTCCCCACTCTGACCCTCTCCTGCAGCCCCTGGTGCAGGACAGCACTCTGTGTGTGGCCTGACCTCCATGCAGGGATCTTTCTCTCGTCCACCCAGCAGAGAGGCCACGTCCACTCAAGGTCACTGCAAAACTCAGAAACGTGACATCAGAGGCCCAGGGCTTGTAAACTCTACTTGCTGAGCACCTGTGTCATGAGATTGCCCCAGGGGGTTAGAGGGTCACTACAGCAGTCTACACTGAATCTGTCCCAGCCCTTGGCCAGGCCCTGCTCTCCCATCCCAGTTGATGGCCAAGGCCCGTCCCTGCTTCCCCACCAACAGGGCAGGTCTCTGTGTCTACTCCTTCCATCCATGTCTCTGCACATCAGTGTGGGAACAGTCTTCACAATGATGGGCTATTGTTGGTTTTCATGTCTATTTTTTCCTGTTAGACCACAATCTCCTTGAGGGGCAGGAAGAGCTTGCTTATTCTAAGTGTTTGTCACATGGTAAGTGGTCCGTGAATTCTACTAAAACAAAAGATAGGTAATGTGTCCAAGGAGCAGCTACTACAGTCTCAACATATACTCAGGGCTTATTTTTATATTTAAATATAATATATGTTTCTATATAAAATAATGTAGACTATGTATTATTTTATATCATAACACATATTTATGTTATAAATAATATAGTATGCTAATAATATATAAACATATATTATAAATAATATGTTTCTCTATAATATAGACTATGTATTATATCATTATATATTATAATTAATATATATTACATTGTTATGCATAGTTGACCCTGGAATAACATGGGGGTTTAATACTTAAAAGCCACCTATAACTTTTGGCTCCCCAAAAACTTAACTAGTAATAGTTTGTGAGGCTTGTACTATTGGCATAAAGCCTTATAAACAGTTGATTAACATGTATTTTATATGTGACACATATATGTTTTATATGCTGTATTCTTAAATAAAGTGAACTACTGTAGAGAAAAGAAATCTTACTAAAATATCATAAAGAAGAGAAAATATATTTACTATTCATTAAGTAGAAGTGGATCATCATAAAAGTCTTCATCTTTAGCCAGGCATTGTGGCGGGCACCTGTAATCCCAGCTATTTGGGAGGCTGAGGCAAGAGAATCACTTGAGCCCAAGAGTGTGAGGTTGCTGTGAGCTGTGATGCCACAGCACTCTACCAAGGGTGACAAAGTGAGACTCCATGTCCAAAAAAAAAAATGTCTTCATCTTCATTACCTTCACATTGAGTAGGGTGAGGAGGAGGTGGAGGAGGAGAGAGAAGAATTGGTCCTGCTGTCTCAGGCGTGGCAGAAGCAGACAAAAGTCCATGCAGTTGAAACCAGTGTTGTCCAAAGGTCAAGTGTATGTATAACACTGTGCTGTGCATCATATGTGGACATTCATACAACTGCAGGCCCTCCATGCACAAATTCATATGTGCACACGCGCATAATTTAGTGGGCTGGTGGATGCTCCCAACACCTGATCAGATACTATTTATTTCTAAACCCTTGTTCTAGATGTCACTGCTTCATCAGTCCAATGGAGTGTATCTTTCACAGAAAATTGTAGCCCTAGTTATTAGTAAGACACGTTCACTCTTAATTAAAAATATTTAGCCTCTGACCTCTGGGGAGCATCTCAGAGGTCTCATCTCCTCACTTAGATTAGGCACCTGGAGAGCACAGTTCATGAACTAAACTTACTTGTGTCTTCTTAGTGCCTAACAGTGTCCTAAGCACTACTGGCCCCTAAGTAATGTGTGCTGTCTGGATGGATTGGTGGGCAAATGGATGGATGGTTGGATGGATGGATGGATGAATGAATGGATGGATAGATGGATTGACGGGTGGATTTGGATTGTTGGATGAATGGATTGATGGGTGGATGGATGGATAAATGGATGGATGAATGGATTAATGAATGGATTAATGGGTGGATTGTTGGATGAATGGATTGATGGGTGGATGTATGTATATATGTGTGAATGGATTGTTGGATGGATGGATGAATTAATGGATTATTGGGTAGATTGTTGGATGAATGGATTGATGGATGGATGGATGGATTGTTGGATGAATGGATTGATGGGTGGATGGATGGATGAATGGATGGATGGGTGGATGTGTGTATGTATGTGTGAATGGATTGTTGGATGGATGGATGGATGAATGAATGGATTAATGGGTAGATTGTTGGATGAATAGATTGATGGATGGATGAATGGATTGACGGGTGGATTGTTGGATGAATGGATTGATGGGTGGATGGATGGATGGATTAATGGGTGGATTGTTGGATGAATGGATGGATGGGTGGATGGATGGATGGATGGATGGATGGATGGATGGATGAATGGATTGACGGGTGGACTGTTGGATGAATGGATTGATGGGTGGATGGAAGGATGGATTAATGGGTGGATTGTTAGATGAATGAATGGACTGATGGATGGATGGATAGAAATGATGTAATAATGGATGAATGGATGGGTGGTTAGATGGATAAGTATATGGAGGGATGAATGGATGTATGTATGGGAGAAGTATAGTGAAGTAAAGGGCAAGAGATTTAAGGCCAGGTAGTTAACAGACTTGAATTCTGGCCTTGTACAATCCTGGGCACATTACTTAAAGCACTCTGAGCTTTATTTTTTTTAATCCTTGAAACAAGAAAATTAATAGGTAACCTTGTAAAGCTGCTGAAAAGATAAATAAAATAATGTGAATGTTTCACTTATATACCACATGGCCCCAAATAGATAATAGCTCTTTAATATTAATGATTATGCCTATATGATACCATCCTGGGATTCTTTGATAGCTGGATATTCCCAATAAGGAGTAGACACTACAGTGGTATAAAATGCAGAGGACCGGGGAGCCCTTGGGGAGCACAGGATAGAGTCAGCTTCCTGGAAACAACAGTAGTGCTCAGTAACAGGCTGGTAAATGATGCTGCTGGTGAGAAAGCTTGACAGGACTTGAATGGCAGGAGGAAAAGTAGATTTAATCGACCATCATGCAGAGACACTGAGGGTCTGTTTTCAGAAGCCATGTCAAGGGGTCAAACTATTTCATTCCAAATAAAAAAGGTAGTCTGCTGCTGGTCCATAAAAGTGTGTACACCAATTTGAAGAGGGAAGGAAGGAAGAGTAGCCTGAGCTGCTGTCTGCGCCGTGCTGTCCAGTTCTGGCCATTGGGCAGAGGGTGTAGCTACGAGTCTGGAGTGATCTGGGCCATCCACAACCTTTTGCAGCACCATGTGGGCTGCCACCCAGACAGGTAGAACAGTGCACTCTGAGAGCCTGGATTGGTGCAAATAACTCTGTGTGAGTGGAACATAAATTTTAGTTTGGATGCATCATGGAGATTTTAGAGCTTACTTGTTTCCAAGCTTGGGTGGGGGGAGTCCAGGACCGGGCAGAAGAGGCACCTGGCTAATTCTCTTCTAGGTGACCTCAGAGCTTGATTTTCTCATCTGTAAAGTGAGGACGATGGTGATGGTGGTAACTGAAATGACCATAGATGGGCACGGTATGTTAGCAGAATGCCAAGTAGACATTTCAGCTGAGGCTAAGGCAAAAGAGATCAGATACCAGTGTGAGTTTTATGGCTGCCTACTCTATAGAATTGTCAAAGTATAACAATGAAAATTGTTTATGTGACAAAAAAAAAAAAATGCAATCTGGCCATGTTTTAATTGGTGTTCTTTCTCTGTTTGGATTTATTATGGTCATTAATATCTTTGGGATTGTCTTTGTCATCTTACCATTGTGTGTTCTGAGAGTTTTGTCTTTTCCTCCATTTAGGTTGAGATTTTTCTTTTTCTTACTCTTTTCTGTTTCCTGCTTTTCTCTCTACTGATATAAAATTTGCACAATCTAATATTGCTATTTTGACTTGATATTTCCCAAGAATTTCAAGATATTGCCTCTTCGAACCTAGGATCAGACATTCTGAATTTACACAGGCAGTGTTTATTTTGATTTACATATTTGTTCTCATTTTATGGAATTACCATTTTCTTTTTATCTAGACCCTCCTTTGGGAATCCTTTTCCTTTTTTTAGAGAAATAGTCTCCAGAAGCCTCGGGCTCTTCGTGAGACACTCCCCCTTCATTCATCTAACAGTCTCTATTTCTTTCTCATACTGAAAAGACGGGCTCGCTGAGCAGAGTCACTTTCCCCCTGACGTTGTGAAGATGTGGTCCCACTGTCCTTGCTGTCATACTTGAGGGGCTGTGAACATTTAATTGTCATTACTTGCTTTTTCCTTAACATCTTTTCTTTGCCTTTGATGGTCACTGAAATGCAAGTACGCAAAGATTCCTGGTCATTCCTCCCATAGGGGAAATGTAGGGCTTATTGAATCTGTGTCATTTTTTTTTAATCAATTCTAAAAAAACGTTATGCTTTAGCTCTCCAAATATTACTTCTCTTCCGTTTTCTCTATCTTCCCATCTGGACTTCAATTAGCTGTGTGTAAAACCTTCTCCTCCGTCTCCCATGTCTCCACTTACAATTCATGTCTTTTCCTTTTTGCAAACTTTTTGATGTATCTTTAATTTTGTTCATTCTATGTATAGCCGTGACTAATGAGGCATTGAATTCATCCACTGAGCTTTTTTTAGTTCAATAAATCACACATATGTAATACATATTATATAAGATGAATCCATTTTTATTATACAAATGTATTATTAATTATAAATAATCTTACTTTTATTTCTAGACATTTCTTTTTCTTATTTTCAGCTTTATTGGGATATAATTGACAAATAAAAATGGCAAATATTAGAAACAATGTGATGTTTTCATATTAGTATACTTTGTGAAATGATGGCCATGATGAAGTCAATTAATATACGCCCGTCACCTCACATCATTGCCATTTATGTGTGTGAGCTCATGTTCCATGTGGATACTTGTCTGTTCTAGCAAATTTCAAAGGTGCAATACAGGATTAGCTATTGTCACCACAGAGTGCACTAGAGCCCCAGAATTCATCTTGGAATTGAGACATGGTGCCCTTTGACTGACATCTCCCCACTCTCCCTCCCCCAGCCCTTGGCAACCATCTACTCTCTTCTTCTACGGGTTCAAGTTTGTCAGGCTCCACATGTAAGTGAGTTTGTAGACGAAAGTGTCCTTCTGTACCTGGCTCGGATCCCTTAGCTTGATGCCCTCCAGATTCCTCCATGTTGTGGCAAGTGTTAGAATTCCCTTGTCGTTTGAGGCTGAACGGTATCCTCTGGGTGGATGTGCCCGTGTTCCTTATCCTTCCATCTGTCCATACACATGCAGGCTGTTTCCACCTTTCAGCTGCCACGAAACGCACAACCAGGCCATGAACCCTCTCTGACGTACTGGCTTCATTCCTTTGGGTATGTGCCCGTAAGTGGGATCATGTTGTAGCTTTATATTTAATTTTTTGTGACCATTTTCAAATTTATCTGTAAGCTTCTTGTTGCCTGCTCATCTTTGAAATTATATTTTTATTACTTTGGATATTTATATGCACCTCTAATATTTGCTACTTGAAAATTGCAATGTTTGCGAATGTTGGGAATGCAAATTCTCCTTGTTGCTTCTCCTGACTTACTCAATGGTGAGCATGGGCTGGGGGTTCACTGTCGTAACTCAGTCCAGGGTTGCCCTGTGGTCCTACATGGGGACTTTTTTCCTCCCAGATTTGCTTCTTCTGGTTTCCAGGACACCCCCTGCTTGGGACCATGTCAGCCAGGAAGTGGCCTTTCCGTCTGTCACTGGACTGCTGCCAACACCTGCCCGGGGTGCCACACCCAGGGTGCTCTGTGTCTAGGTCATAGTTTTGTGGATTTCCTGACAGGGGCCAGGGGGGCAGCAGAGAGGAGAATAACTGCCCACTGCAGTTGTTCTGTATTCCTGCGTTGCCCAGGCAAGGTGGCTACACGAGCAATGGCAGGGACGGAGGACTAGTCACCTTTGCTGGTCTGATCGGCCCAGAGACATCTGCATTTGTGTTCCCCAAACGATGGTACACCAGTTAGTTATACAGTATAAAATCGAAATATGCTATATACCCCCCACCCCCCGCCAATCAGGAACAATGTACGGAGTTTAAAAGCAGTAAAACACTTCATTCACTGGCAGGCTGCGATTTCTCCTATTCCTCTTGTTTTTCTGCAAAAAACAGAATTCTCTGCCGTTGGCCATGGCTGTCCCCCACTAAAGTGGGGAGCATGCAGGGGAGGCTCTGGGGGTCTGTGCACAGGTTTGCCTTCCAGGAGACCTTGTCTTTGAAGAGCTCTCCCAGTGTGAGAGGTGTGAAGGGGGGAGACAGGTGGGCAGGGGGACCACCTCAGGCCACCTCCCCAAAGGTGAACCAGCCTGGACTCAGCAGCCCAGATACCTGTGAGGAAAGGACCCTGGAGAAGGCAGGAAGGACAAAGGGACTTTTGACAGAGTCTGCAGAGATGTGTCTGCCTGGTTGGCTGCCCGCAAAGGTCAGGACTGCTTCAGGGGACACAGATACAATGGCTGGGGACCCAAGGCAGAGCTGAGCCGGGCAAGACCAGCATAGCTGAGCTCCATGGCTGCTGTGCACCAGGGCAGACCCCAGTTGGCAGTGGGCAGGTGCCGTGTGTCCACTCAGTCACCCAGCGCAGGTGCGGTGCCCAGCACCCCCAGGCCCCCCTGCTCAGGGTGTGACTCTGGCCACGGGAATAGTAGCCGAGCCTCAGACCTGTGGATGTGAACCCTGGGACATCCCCACCTTGTTCTCAGAGTCCCCGAAGATCAAATTAAAATAGTAGAACTTCTGGGACATGGGTGGGCCTAGACCTAGTAGCTATTATTGGTGCCTGTATTATTATTGTTGTTGTCGTTATCATCATCATCAACTGGTAGAAAATTGGACCGGCAGCACCAGGCCTCGCCCTTTATCCTGTCCCTGCACAGGGGGCCTTTGCAGCCTGGCTGCTCCTCCTTCCTGCTTCCCAGGGCTGGAGACAAGGGGCTCAAAGTGGGGGGTGACTCCCCAAGGTCCCACGGGCCACCGAGTTCCCTCACGCTCCTGAGCTGTAGCCCCTGTTCGCATTAACGCAGAGACAGGTGCCTTCTCATTTGCTCATGACCCCCCGCCTATCGGCATCCGCCCTGGCTCCGTGTGTTCAGCTCTCCCCCTCTCCGCCTCTGCTGCAGTCCCTGTCCCATCAGAAATCATGTCCCGCGTGGGAGGCGTGCGGGTCACACAGTCTAGTGGAAAGCATCCTTGCTCACAGGGCACGGGGAACGCAGCCGAGGCGGGCATGACGGCACCACGGGACACAGAAGCCGGCCCGGGTCGGCTCTGCACAGTGGACTCGGCTCCGCTGCAGACAACACCTGGGGCTTAATCGGGTCCGAGGGGCCTGTGCACTTGGGGCAGCCCCACTCGGTGACAGTGCCAATCGCTGCCCCTGCTCCTACCTCTGCCTGTCTGCTCACCCCTCCCCACTCCCCAGGCCAGGGCACTTAGCTACCTAATAGGACACATCCCTTGTGAGGAAAAGGGTCTCCACCTACAGGAGGAGGGGACTGCCCTTACACAAACACGTGTGTACACACAGTCACACAGTGCACAACACACACTTGTGCCCCAGAGGAGCCTTGCCCTGTCAGATGACAGACAACTGTGTCCCTTGCCGTCCACAGAGTAATGTCTTCACCCAGTGTGACTGTACCGCAGACGGGGCTTTAAGGAGGTGACTATGGCTAATGAGGCCATCCAGGTGGTCCCTGATCCAGCAGAACTGACATCCTTGTAAGAAGTGAGAGACGCCAGGGTGTGGGAGCACAGCAGACAGGCCCCTGAGGACACGGCAGGAGGTGTCGTGCATAAGCCCTGGGGAAAGGCCTCAAACAATAGCCCTGTGGGCACCTGGCTCCTGGGCTGCAGCCCCCTGGAAACACGTGGGTCTATTGAGTAGGACAACTGGTCTGCAGTGTTTGTCAGGGCAGCCCGAGGCCACTGAGACAGGACATAAGATGCTCCACTGTGGACACAGAGGCAGAGCTGCTGTCCAGCTGGGGGCCTTAAGGGAGCCCGTCCTCCCCATGAGGAGAGGGGTGCAGAGGCACAGAGGCCTGAGGGTGCTGATTCTGGGGCAGTGGACTCCTGTTCAGTTGTGCAGGGCCAGGGCTCAGCCTGTGTGACGCTGGAATTGCCCTGGGCCAGGGCTGTGTGGATGCCGGCAGGGCCGGGTGCTCCAGCTGTTTGGATGTGGGCCTGGCAGCTGTTAGTGTTCAGTTGTGCAGGACTCGGGGAATCCTGTTATCTTCATGGGACACTCGGCCACCTCATGGAGGGAGCACGAAGGAGGGCGAGTGTTCCTAAGGGAGCAGGGATATGGGGGATTTGTTCATCAGTGGCCTGGGGAGACAGGGCCACCGTAATCCATGAACACCCCAGGACACCACAGCGTCTAAGGTGACTCCCCTGAGAAGACACTATTCTCACTGCGGTGTTTAAAGAATTTATAAGTACTTGTAATTTAAAATTAAAAAATAATTAGTTTGAAAGCTTGGTGCTCGTAGCACAGTGGTTACGGCACAGCCACATGCACCAAAGTTGGTGGGTTCGAACCCAGCCCAGGCCAGCTAAACAACAATGACAACTGCAACAAAAAATAGCCGAGCGTCGTGGTGGCACCTGTGGTCCCAGCTACTTGGGAGGCTGAGGCTAGAGAATCGCTTAAGCCCAAGAGTTTGATGTTGCTGTGAGCTGTGACACCATAGCACTCTACCCAGGGAAACATAGCAAAACTGTATCAAAAAAAAAAAAAAATTACTTTGAGAAATGAATTCCCACAAAAATGAGCTAATACAACTGTCTTAGGTTTTAAACCAACTTTATTTTTCATTCAAATTAATTTTATGTTTGAAGTCAGCATTTCAACATCAAGGATATTTTGTGACACTCTCTGGATACCATGTTATCACATCAAAGATGGGGAACTGGGTGGCCGTTCGCTTGTGTGGTTTGGTCTGAGGCGTGCAGAGGACATCATGGAAACAGTGTCAGGCCGTCTGCTTGATTATGCTGCTTCCCTATGAGCTGTATACATTTTCACTCTTATGAATCTATTCTGTAGTGTCATCGATTTAATAAATATTTATTTATTTGTTTAATATATCCAGTTTGCAGTTCATAAATAAATTGGTCTGGCTTTTCTTTATTATGAAGCCTGGTATTTTTCATGGGTGACATGATGGCTCATTCCTGGCGTGTGGGGTGGCAGCTGGTGCTGGGGTGGGTGGGAGGCTGGGGGGTAGGGGATTACCAGCCACTAATGTCTCCAAGGCTTACCAGGGCCTGGTAAGTTTGAGAGCTTAGGTCCCGTCCTGAATGCGAGCCCCTGGAGGGGAAGCAGACTGAGGGAAGGAAGGCACAGGGACGTCTGTGATACTGATGCACTTTCAGGACACCAGCCACAGGGCCAGGCTTCGGGAAGGGACCAGGTCCCCTCGGTGGACACAGGACTGTTCCAGGTACGTGGCACTAAGCTAGTGTCGTTAGTGAACCAGCTGCTCCTTGTCTCCCCCAATCATCACTGTGGGTGTGGCCTGGGCTGTGTAGGCCCGAGTATCAGGTGTGTGAGAAGGGAAGGAGGCTGCTCCGTGCAGACAAACACAGACACCCAGCCCTGCCACCAATACCCTGGGGCCAAGGGGCGTCAGCACCTCTGGGTGGTCTCCAGGAAGCTCAGCCTGACGGGCTTAAAGACCACCCTAGCCTCGGGATATTGTGGGTCTAGATGCTTGGCCTGATTTTTCAGTGACCTCAAAAAGTTCCTTCAAATGGCTTTTTTGCAGCACTCTAAATCCATTCTGTTACATTTCTATTTTTTGCCAAAAGACAACATGGGAAAAATAGAATCTGGCTGTTGGAGTTTTTCTGTTGCTTTCCTGTGAGTCGTACACTTTTCCACGGCTATGAATCTACTTCATATTGTCATTGATTTAATCAATATGTGTTTGATGCCCTTTGTCTTGCCTGGCATTATATGGGCAAAGCTACTCCATAGGCCACGGAGGAAGGGACCAAGCACTGCGTTAAGGGAGACGTGGGGAAAGGAAGTCCAGCTGCTTTTACAGGGGGAGTTTTCTGAGTGTCCACCACGTGCAAGATGATGTTATGCTTTGCACTGACCTCTCCGCCTGTGAGCAAGAGTCTGACTCTGGCTCGTGGCCGTGGACAGCCCGCCTGCCTGTATCAAGCCCAGCACCTGCGGAATGCAGAGCTGATGGCGAGACGCCTGTGGTCAGGTACTGGGGCCTCTGGTGGAGGGACTGGCCGAGGTGGGGTCGTGCTGAAGGTAGCATTGGAATGTCTGGTGGGAAGCAAGCCCTGGGTGCAGGGCTGGGACCGGATGGCAGCACATGAGGAGCCCCGACCCTCAAGAGCAGTAGCAGATGCTTCAGTGGGGCCTGGGTCCCCCCGTGTCCTGGGAGTACCTGTCACTCCCGCCCCATGTCACTGGCTCGCTGTCCTTCCCTGCACAGCCCGCTCTCTTCATCCCTCCTGCCCACCGCTTTTGGGGACCATGGGGGGAATGCAGCTGAGTTCTCTCTGGCCATGGGCCCTGCAAGTGTCCGCCCTGCATCTCTCTGTGTTCTGGGCACCAGCCTGTGCAGTGAACTAGACAAGGTTCCATGGAACTCACTTACTAATGGGGTGACAGAGGAGTGAAGTAAAATATAAATCAAAAAGATAAAATCCACTTCCAATAGGAACCATGATGGAAATAATCAGATTGATATCATAAGATTCTTTGTTTAAACTGAGATGCAAAGAAGCCCTCCTGCAGGAGGTGAGCTTTGGTCAGACACTGCCTTGTGGAAGGAGAAAGATGTGAGTCAAGGGCACTGCGGGCCAAGGTTAAAGCTGGGTTGGTTCCAAGTGGGGCCTGTCACTGGGCTAAAAGGCAGGGATGGGGGCGGGCAGGGGCTCAGCCTTGCAGGTGGGTGGAGGTGAAGGCCACCCCAGCTGGTGGTGAGGTGACCAGGGTCAAGATGTATTTCTCAGAGGGCAGGGGACCTGCTGCAGGTGGGGACTCAGGGCCCTGCCCTGGAACCTGTGTTCTTTGTGCATCAGAGCAAATTAACGGGGTCACATTACTCTTCCTAATGGCTGGCCCAGGGCTGAGAATTCAGGTGTCCGGGAAGGAGGGCAATAGGACAAGGTGGCATTGCAGCGAGGACACAGACACACCAGGGGAGTATTGGGGTGACTACAGGCCGAGATGGGGGACTTGTGGACGTGTCTACCCCGGGCTGCTGATGTCCTCTCAGACAGACGTGACTCTGGGGAAAGGACCCTTGCCCCGTCGCCGCCTGTGGTGAAAGTGTGCCTGTATAGCAGTGGTTCTCAGCCTTCCTGATGCTGCGATGTATTTTCATGGTTGCGAAGGGGTCGCAACCCACAGGTAGAGTACCACTGCTTTAAAGCATTCATCTGCACCATCTCGGCATCTCGGGTGGTGCCAGGGGTGAACACAGCCTGCAGACATGAAAGCACCAATGTTGTCGATGTCCTGATGTGAGGCAAGGGCTGGATCAGGCCTGATTTGTCAGGACTCTGCCTATGACAGTCACCTGCCGTAGTGAGGAGCACTTGCCTTGGAACCACAGCGCGTGAGGACACTAGGGGGTGCCAGCTGGGGGTCCCCTGGACAGAATTGAGTTCCCCGAGGTTTTCCGAACCTTCCTGAGGCCGTGCACGGCAGGGATGGGCAGGAGGGCCTGTGGGGTCAGCCGAGGGGCAGCTGTGGGAGACGCAGGAAGGAAACATGAGGCCCCAGGCTGCACCTGCACCTGTTGTCCTTGGCCGGGGAGGCCACAACTTGGAAATATGATGTTGTCCCCACGGTCTGTGTATCAATCTTCTCCCTAGACCTGAGTCTGAAGCCCAGAAACCTCCCCCACCTGCCCAGTCCAGGGAGGGGACACCAGGCACGGTAATCTGTGAGGGTCAGCAGGAATAACTGCTTGTGGTACCACTAGTGCAGCCTTATGGGTCGTTCCGTTCAGGAGGAAAGTGAACATATTCCAGTGGGCAGTCAGGACGCTGTGGCTGGAAGCCCACCCTGGCCTCCACTAATGCGCACGCACTCAGGAAATGGATGTCCTCCTGGAGTGAGGAGGGCGGTCTGGGTCAGTCAGACAAGGCTAGGCATGAAGCAGGTCCTGGAAGTCAGGCTGCTGCTCCGGCTGGCCTCTGACCTCAGGTGCAGGGACACACAGCCCAGCCCAGCCTTCCAGACTACAGGCAAGAGATAGAAGAGGTAGATGCTGGGCTGTGGTCTGGACGTGACACCAAACACTCGAGGGACCAGTGGACAGAGCAGCGATCCCAGTCAACAGGAATTTTATAAGAAATAGCACCAGGAATGGGGTGTGGTCTCAACGCCTGACCTGGCGGCATGACGGCCAAGGGCACTCCGATGTGCCTCTGACCCCCCCACCCCCCGGGATCGCCGGAGCTGAAACAGGAGCAGGGCCTGTGAGAAGAAGGCACAGCCATGGCACATGCCGTGGGGCAGCTGTGGACGGCTGCTGCGCCCCCAGCCATGCTGTGCTGATGGTGAGTTTGGTGCTAGAATTAGAAGAGAAGGTGTCACTGGCCACCCTCAGGGAACCTGAACTGCACAAGAATTGGGGGCTAGGCATGGTGGAGCAGGTCTGGGGACTGAGTGCCCCAGACAGGTGCCTGGAAGATACCACGGAGCAGGGTCTGCTCTGACTCAATGACAGCAGAGAGAGACAGGCAGAGACGTCACTCTCAACTGCAGATTGTGTTCCCAGCCAAGACCTCTGCTGTCACCCAAGGATCCCCCACAACCACCTACGCGGCTAGTGTCCAATCTACACAGGACAGCAAAACAGAAACAGGCCCGTGACTGCCCCAGGCAGGAGGGGACACCACACACCTGCTCTAGGAGAGCTTAGATGGCACTGGTGGGTGGGGACCCTTCCTCAGAGACTCCACCCTGGTTCTCTGAGGGGGCAGTAGTTTAGAAGTCAATTTAACATTCAAACATCCATTAATTAACCCATCCCATGAACAGATCACACAATCCTGTAAATGCAGGAAAAGCATCTCACAAAATCCAAACCCATGCATGATAAAGCCCTCAGCAAGCTTGCAGAGAATTCCTCCACCTGACAAAGGCAGCATGACACTCACAGCTGTCCTCACACCTGCTGGTGAGGAAATGGATGCTTCTCCATCAAAATCAGGAACAAGGAATGCACCCAGCCAGCACGTCTTTCAACATGGAACTGGAGTTCCATTGCTAATGCACAGGGCAGGGAAGGGAAAGAAAATGTATTCAGATGGCAGAGAAGGGAAGGAAACTGCCCTGTTCTCTGCTGACATGGCCGCCTAGGCAGGGGTCTGAAAGACAGAGGGACCCTGCAGAGCCAACAGCACAGAAAGTAGGGTGCAACTCGGCTCAGTTCCCCTGAGAGCCTCCCCCTGCATAGCCCTGCTCGTCAGACTGGGGGGCTGCAGGGTCCCCGTCTGCCTCCTGCTCGTTAGACTCTGCCAAGCTCTGTGCCAGGCAAAGGCACCACGAGCTACGGCTCCCTGGGTCTGCAGGGTGGTCTTGGGCCCACCTGGGGAAGGGAGATGTTGTGTCCCTCAGTCACGCAGGTCTGCTCCCTCCCAGCCCTCTGCCACCAGGCTGGTCTCACCGGGTCCCCGTGTCCCTCCTGCTGCGACACTGAGGCTCCTGCGCCTCCAGGAGGGCGGCCCAGCCACACCTGCCCCGTCCACCACCCCAACCATGCTGCCTCCAAAGGCCTGGCTGGCTGGAGGCTGCAGACACATGGAAGTGGGAGCTCTGGGAGGGTGCCCACCCGGGAGCCTACCCCACCCGGGCCAGCCCTCCTGGCTGCTGCCCTCCTCTCCTTGGCTGGACTGTCCAAGCCACTGTGCTTTGCCGTCTTTCCCTGTTGTCTGGTTTCCAGCTTGGAGCACTAGACAGAGTTCCAGGCTGCCACCGCGGCTCACAGCTATACCTAACAAGTATCCCTGCTGATGCTCTGTCCTGGCAGCAGAGTGGCCTGCCTGCCAGCCAGCCACTGCACTGGCCAGCACTTGCCCCAAACCCCTGGACTTTTGGCTGCCTGTTGCTTCCAACAGGGCAGGCGGCCCTGAGGAGCCTGTTCACCACTTGGCCCCAGGTGAGAGGGCTGGCTCCTAGGCTCAGTGAAATTCCCACTGAGCAGACTTCCAGAGGCCCCTGAGCCACGCCCTGATGTCACTGCTTTGTATCTGGGTGCAGATTTCCCAGCCTGAGGGTCCAGGTCCACACCCACAGCCCTGGCTCTGCTCCCTTTCTGGGGATAGCAGGGCCCTAGGTAGGGTGGAGAGCCCCCTCTAGGCTATCCTTGGGCCACAGAAAAGGTCCCTCAGGGGTTGTTAGGCCCCATACTTGTCTGGAGAGTAGGTGACAGTTCCCTACCTACACGGGGTACTTACTGCAGAGGGATGGGACTGGCACCTGAGATGTGTCTCCCATGCTGGAAAGGGGACCACTTTCAGGGTGGACCACCCTGCTTTTCTCCTAGCCTTCAGGCCACCCTCTGTCCAGCATGTGGGTTCTGCCAGGCTCTGCCCTCCCAGATTTCCCTCCCACTGCCCTCCTGTGAGTCGGTTCCTGTCCACCAAATCCGAGGTGTCTGCAGCTGGGGCCACAGGCTGTGGAGTGTCCTTTCCATGGCGAAGTTTTCAATGGCTTTGCAGAGGCCTGGGGCTTCTGAGGGAGTCCCCCTGAGTCCCCTCATCATGCGCTAATGGGCAGGAGTCAGCACTTGCCTATGTGGGCAGCAGCAGCAGGCCCCCTCCCCAGCCTGACTCTCCCGAGTGGTGGGGATGCACGCCACATGGGGAGCCGTCTGGAGTGCCCTGGGCTGCGCTCAGCAGCGTCCTGAGCACCCAAGAGCGGCCACTGTGCCTGCCTGAGGTCCTCGACAAGTCCTTGCTGCCCCGGGATGAGAAACAGGAATGTCCCAGTGTCACAGCAGAGTAGACTGACAGCATTAGTAAGAGCATGTGCTTTTTCCTCTGATTCACCCTGTCCTTAATAATGACAGAAAGACTCAGTAATGGCCTCAAAGGTGCTGAAATGATGCGTTTCTGTAAAAGACAGAAATGAAAATCAGTTCATATGATGACTAAGTGACCTGACTGCCAGGCTTTCCCATCAATGGAGAAAAGCAAACATACACAGGGGCACACACAGGCATGCACTCCACACACACACCACACTCAGACACACATCCACACACAACCATACAAACAAACAGGCACACATGTAGGAACACACAGACCACACACATGGACAATACAGAGACACCTCATGCAGACTACACACACACACACACACACACACACGTCAACCACTGTATAAAGCTCTTTTCTGAAAGAGAAAATTGAAATGGGGAACATTTCTAAAGAAACCCTAGACCCTGGAATACATCATAGGTCACACCAAGAGAAATGTTTACAGGGTGTCATGTAGATAAATATCCGTAGAATGAACTCCCCCTGCCCAGTCTGCTGACTCCTGGACAGGGGCTTCAGCTGAAGGGTGAGGGGCCCCAGGCGGCCAGAGCAGCCTCAGCAGGCCAGTCACCTTCCTGGGGCCGGCCTCAGAGCTGGATACTCCCTCAGGACAGGCTGCCAAGGCAGAAGGTGGGCCAAGGTCTGGAAAATGGGCACATGTCACGTGCCTTCCTGGGGCTGACTGCACGAGAACCAGCATTCTGGACACCCACGGGCCTCAGGGCCCTGACTCAGCATCTCACCCCCTGCATGTTGGCCTCCACTGGCACCACCCTGCACCTGCTCCAGGGCCCTCTAAGCTGCTCCTTGCCCAACTCCCCCAGCAGCGCCCAGCTCAAAGCCCACTCCCCACGTGACCACAGGCCCTGTGAGCCTCCCCCGAGGAGCAGGTGCTGCCCTCATCCTGGCCCCTGGCTCCCAACCCTGGCCCGGCATGGGCTGGTGAAGCTTGTTCTGAGTACATGTGGTTCTAAGGAACAAAACTGCCCTATCAGAGACCTCTGTGCACGGAAAACTGACTCTGCTCCACGCATAGTACAGCATCTGTGACCTGCTGGACAGTGAGTCCTGGGAGGTGCAAAGCAGGTGAGGCCTGAGTTCCCCAGGGAGGGGCTTCTGGTCTTGCGAAACAGCCAGTCAGGTGACACTTGACACAGACTCAAGCTAAGCCTTCCCCGAGTATGGTGCTGTCCCCCTTCATTAGCAATTTGCATCCTGGGACACTGGATAATGGGCACATGTCCAGTGGTTTCCTGGGGCTGATTGAATGAGAACCAACTGTCAAATTTTTAGGAATTTCACAAGCCAGTTGACATTACGTCAGTAGCTCGAAATTAGCTGGAATGGGAGTATTTACACCACAGAAATTGGCAATGTCTACAAATCAGGGTTTTAAAAAACAATTTTGAGAGCCAGTTATGAAGCATCTAGCAGCAGACAAAGTGTTAAACACATCCATTCATTAGGTTATTTAAAGCAATTGTTATTAAGCAGGAATTATGTGCCAGGCGTGGAGAATACACACAAGACAAGAAGGAAAGGGCTCATTTTCACTAAGTGGTGAACTCTTTAGCTCTGGCGACTTCAACAGCAAACCAAGTGCCTGGGAATGCCAGGGTGCTGGGGACACAGACGCTCTGAGCTGTGACGCTGGCGGGCGGCTCTCCTGGGAGGCTACTCGACCTCTATGGCACCCGTGCCGCGTTAGAAACTGCCTGTTTACTTCTCAGTCTCCGGCGCCCAGCGTGAACCCCTGGCATAAGCCCTCCTGGCAGCGGGTATCAGGCGAGGTGCACCCAGAGGCACCTTATGCTGTGTGGGTGCGGTTGTCGCTGCCCTTTCAAACCCGCAGTGCCTGTCTCGGGGGTGTTCCCTGCCGGGTGCCGCAGTGCCACGTGCTAGAACAGCTGCCTCACTTTGTTGGTGGGCTGTGCACCTATCTGGTTTCTGAACAGGCCTGGACTCCACCAGCTTCCCCTGCGGTTTCCATCTCTGTGCCCTGGAACCCAGGGGAGAGCTGGAGACACAGCAGACAGTAATTTCCTGTTGAATAAATGGAAGAACAAAACAGAGAGCAGGTGCTGCAGGTACAGCCAGCAGCTGCATTTCTAAGACAAAGACCTGTCCATCAGACGGGCCATTCCGTGTGAGGGTGGAAGGGCAGGGAGGGAGACAGGAGAGAGAGAAAAGAGAATGAGCAAGTTCAGACGAGAAAGACGTGGGGTTAGTAAGAACTCTCTTACTGTGAAGTTCAGTTTTAAGGAACATGATGAAAATGATCCCTTGGATGTAAAAGAACTATATTCGAGAAAAATTTATGAAAGACGCATAATTCTGGGGAAAAAGTGTAATTATTGTTTTCTCGAGGCTAAAGAGAGCGAAATATTGAAGTTTCTACAATATTAACCCCTTTGCCCTTTCCAGAGCTAGAAAAGACAAATGGATGATGTGGGAAGAAACACACGTGCTTGAAGTGAACTGATCCTGAAAGAGTGCCTAAAACATCCTCAGCCCAGAATAATGACTATTATTCACACCAAAGGTAAGTTCAGAAAAAAAGTAGAGATTTTTAAAGGTATGCATCACAGAAAATATTGTACCTTTCTTTCCTTAAATTCAGTATCCACACAGCATATCCAACTGCTTTGTCTCATACGCTGAGCCACATAGCTTAGGAAGCCTGAAATATCACTCCTGTTTGCAGGAAGGCGGCCCTGAGGGTGCCTGTAAATCAAGGTGGGCAGACAACCCTACCGGCCCCCGCACTGTGCTCAGGCAGCCGGAGATTCAGTGTCCAAAATGTGTGCTTTAAAGTCAGGATTGAATCTTTGCCTCTGCCTTTATAGCTTTAATTTCCTCTTCTCTGGAATTTGTAGATCCACAGTGCATTATGGGCTATTTCACTGAGATCATCTGAAAGCCGCTTCCTGCTCTTCTGTGTCTTAAGATTCAAACCCTAATTCCTCAGATATAAGGGTGCTACTTTTTTTAATGCCCAAGGCAAGAAACCAGAAGATCCACTGAACGCAATTAGTGTCATCTCCAATGCAGACCAACTGGACCAGGCATGAGCGGTGCTTCTCTTTTTGGGAATATATTGATGGATAATTCAGTTTAACAATAATTTGTAAATAACTATATTTTAAACTATAAGTAATCCTAAAGTTTTGTGTGTAACGCATTCAAACTAATAATTTCTGTGTTTCAAATAAGTGTATGTACATTCAAATAAAATTTTAAATTAAATTTAAATTTCCAAGGCATTTCTCTCTAGAATTTTAAACTCAGGAGTTAGGGTGAAAGAAGTTTCTCCACATGATTATAAATTCACAACTGAAATATAGACATGCACGTGAATATGTGCATTCATTCACACATATGTGAGTACACATCGGTGCCCATCCAGTCATTATCGGCCTGCTGATGGACGTCCGGTGAGTCCAGGTTCCTCACCGGGGCTGCCAAACCCTCTCACGCTGCCACGCACCATGGGCCCCAGTGTACCAGAGCAACCTTTCTAAAATTATAGTCAGGACACACCTTACACAAAACTAACTGAAAAGCTGTCATAGATTTAAATGTAAAGCTGCATTGAAAGATAGTATTTGCTTCCTCCTCTTTTCCATGGCTTTGGACTTTTTTTTTGGCCGGGGCCGGGTTTGAACCTGCCATCTCCAGTATATGGGGCCGGCGCCCTACTCCTTGAGCCACAGATGCCGCCCCATGGCTTTGAACTTTTATTATAATTTGTTTAATCCTAATTGGCTAATAAAAACATGTAACATATATAAAAATTAAATAAAGAAATGTAAAGGTATAAAACTTTTAGAAGAAAACAGAAGAAATCTTTGTGGTTAGGAATTAATTCTCAGACCCAGCATCCAGGTGGGAGCCTGGTGAGGAGTACTCAGGGACTCTGCTGTTTCTAGAACCTCTATGTGACCCTAAAATTATTTTAAGGTAAAGTTTTTACATTTCTTCTTAATTTTTTTTTAGAGACAGGGTTGTTCTGTGCCACCCAGGCTGGGGCTCAATAACTCAATTACAGCTCAGTGCAGCCTCCAACCCCTGGGCTCAAGTGATCCTCCAGCCTCAGCCTCCCAGGTAGCTGGAACCACAGGCGTGAGCTGCTGTACCCAGCTTTAAAAATGTGTTATCAGAAGACCAGCTGATGTCTAAAGACCAAGTTCCTTTGCAGGGCACAGAAAGGCCTAGGATCCTGACAGCTGCACCATCTCCTGGGCACTTCTGAAATCCCACAGGCCTCAGCAATGTCCTCAACTGTTCCCGTTGCATCTCATGGCCTTGCTGACACTAACAGACCTTCAGATCTTGCTGACCACCCCACGCCCCAGGCTGAATCAGGCAGCCTTCCCACCCCCCACACTTGTACAAACCCGGGCCTGTGTCTGCAGAACACGGGTCAGGTGGTGATCCAGGGACTGCTGTCCTTGTCTGATGCTCAGTCAGCCCAGGCATGGGCAAAGAAAGAACATGCCTTTTGTCTGTCATCCCTGGCACAAAGTAACTGTCAGTGCACGTACACTGATGCCCGTGTGTAGAAAGGGCACAGTGAATGTTTGCTCAAGGACTGGTCGGCCACAGAAAACACCATGGTGCTCAGGCCACACAGTCGCTGCTCCTCTGAGCAGGAAGCACTGCCCCTGAAGACAAGTCATGAACCTGGGCAAAGAGTCCTCACCGGACACTTGGGCAGCCTGCCTTCCCTCTTCTTCCTGTCCCTTCGTCCTTTAATTTAGGCTTTCTGGAAAATACACTTTGAGCGTCTGCTCCCTGCTATGTCCGACCAGAGCACTGGGATATAAGCATAGCCAAAGTTTGGAAGAAATGTCACGTTTTAGGAGCACACCGAGGAGCTGGTTCAGACCACCACTGACCCGGAGACACTCACAGGAAGCCACAGACACCAATTCTGGAGACAAAGAAGGTGGCAACGGCTTGGATTCTGCACACAGAGCTTCTCATGTGAAGAAGGTGATTGCAGAAAACAGGGGTGAGGAGACCCTGTCATGGCTTCCAGAGGTGTGCAGAGCCTGCACCATGCCACACTGTGCCACACCACTCACAGCCAGGGCTGCAGCCGCCTCTGGGCAGCACCCCTGAGGCAGGGCATTCCAACCTAGGAACTAGAACCACACTCCGACCATCTTCTTTGTCTCCAGGCTCAGCTGGCGAAGGTGGTGAAGATCGGGCTGGAGAAACTGTCTGAATCTCCTAGAAGAGTTGTCCGCCTCAGGAGATGTGCCCAGAAAAATGACAACACAGCACTGCATGTAGTAAATGAGTAAGAGAAGTAAACATCACTATAGCTGGGAGGCCGATGATCTTGGTCTGAACATGCTGTAACTTTTATGTTGGTGACCGTCCCCAACCAGCTAAGTTATTATATCAGACACTTGCAAAATTATTCAGTGCCTTTATATTTTGTGCTATAGTCTCCACTAAATGAAATCAGGTATATTTGGCTCTAACATCTGGTGTCAAGTCAACATCTGGCATTGCTAAATATACATGCGTGCGTCTACATGCCTACATCCCATCCAGATACGCGGTTAGATCCGTGGCTATACATATGCATAACCTTATTTCTAGTTGGAATCTGGCAATAAATAGGCAGCTGATCTGTGCTTTTGGCTTTGTGATATTGGTACACACATTCAGTTATCAATCTGTGACGAAGCCTGTGCTCTGCCTCACGTTTTCGTAAAGCATCAGGTGCATTTAATTAGTAGCCCCAATCAAATTGTATCTTGCTGAACTAATGTAGACATTTACTGTTATACAGTCTGTAGTGCTCAGACCTCATGGTCCGGGAGTCAGGCATCACATATAGAGGTCTAGTTTCAAGACTGTGAAATGGGAGCTGGGAGAAGAGCGTGTTTCCTGCTAGAGGAAGTGGGACAGGGTAGCACGTGCCCAGCACCATCAGTGCAGCCATGGGCAGAGTCAAGGAAACATGTTTGAGAAGGTGTTTAGGGGGTTGGAAGGGAGAATTACAGGGGGGTGAGGAGGCAGAGCAGGGCTTGGTCCTCACACGAGCAGGTTGGTGGGAAGGGTGGAAGCTTGAGCTGAGCTCAGGTCCACTTATCTCCAGCTTGGGCTTGACAGTTGTACTTCTAGCCACAGCCAGAACCATGCTTTCTTAAGAAAACACTCTTTTTATTTATTTATTTATTTTTTACCCAAACTCCTTTTCTGCTTGGAAAAGTAAAGTAAATTAAATACAAGGCAGAGCACTGAACTGGTAACATGCACATTGTCTGTGGTATGGGCAGGGTGTGAACTGGCCACATGTGTGTGTAGGATGGGCAGGGTGTGAACTGGTCAGATAGCACATGTGTCTGCAGGATGGGCAGAGTGTGAACTGGTCACACAGCACATGTGTCTGCAGGATGGGCAGGGTGTGAACTGGTCACATGCATGTGTGTCTGCAGGATGGGCAGGATGTGAACTGGTCACACGCATGTGTGTCTACAGAATGATCAGGGTGTGAACCATGATCAGAATGATCATGGTCACATGGCACGTGTGTGTCTCCATGGATGTGCAGGGTGTAGGGTGGGAGCTCTGGAGGTGTGGGGACATGGGCAGGGCCTGCACCAGCCACCCACTGTGCCTGTCACCTGGCCTGAGTCCCTTGGCTTCTTTGAGTCTTCATTTTCTTTATAGTGAAACAAAGATCTGAATTGTATGCCATGATTATATAAAATCTCCCAAAAGTAAAATGACCGCCATACCTACCTGGCAGCTGTACCTGGGTGGGACTCTTGGTTCACTGATCGAGCTTTAAACTCTTTCCTTTGTGGTTTCCTTTTCCCAGCTGCAGACTGGCTGCTATTAGAGCACTGCTAGGACATTCTGGTGGTGGGCCTGCCTGGGGTTTCTGGTTTCATTATTCTGGGGTACATTCTAGCTAGTCTCAGCCATATATAAGCCTCCATGTCTCACTCAGAAGCAGGAAAGAGGCTGTTTAACAAGGACAGAAAACAGCAGGGCGGGAGGAATAAGTGCTTAGTGGGTGAGTTGAGCAAATCACTCCCAGCAGAACCTCCTGTGTGCCATCCCTGAGATGCTGCCTCTCGGATTCCTGGCTGGGAATGAAGGGTGGACACCCACCTGCAATTACTGGACGTGTCCAGGACACACGGAGCAGGTGGCATTTTCACTGGTTGTTATTTTTCCAGTGCTGACCTTCCTTGTCCCTGACTCATCGCGGCTACTCCCGATTTCTGCTCGATGGTTAACCCATACTAACCTGACTTGACTTGGGAGAAGTTACATGCAGACGTATCTTACCCTTTCTTCTTAGCTCAGAGTTGCTGAGAAATCCCTGCTGCTTCTCTGGATCACGTACCACAAGTTAAAAGGAGATGAGTGTGACCCAGTGAGGGTTAGAGAGAGCACAGGGGATGTTGGCGTAGCGACTGGCCCTGAACCTGTGACTTGGGATGTGTGTGCACCAGAAAGCACAGACTAGATTCATAACACCAGATTCAACGCTGACCAGGGTTGACTTACTCACAGTGAGAACCAGAGCAAGCAACCCTGCCCTGGCTCCCACTGCCGCGAGGACTGACGGACAATGAACATATCACAGACAAGAGCAGTGGTCAGTGCAGTTTTATTTTTATTCATTAAAAAAAAAAGTGGTCACCCCACGGAGGGTCACTGTAGGCCTGGGTGTGGTCTTTCTTTATGCTGTAGGTCTTCCTTTTCCAAAGGCACTGGGAAGTAATTCTGCCAAAGTGCCCCCGGAGACAGGGCTGCTGGAGGGAGGGAAAGGCCCCACCTCAGGCAGGAGCTCCTGGTGGGAAGCTGGATCCAGGTCAGGAAGGGGCTACCAGGTCTCAGGACTCACCCCAGTGGAGGCCTTGACCTACGAGATGACCCCAGGCTTCCCTCGCCCTCTCTGGGAGGATGAGGGAACTCTCACTGCGGGGGAACTGGCTCAGCTCTGCTTGGCCCCTTTAAAATCAAGACTCCAGTATGCACTGGCCCCTCACAGCTGTGCAACCTCACACCTGCCGGACAGGGCTGGGGCCCGGCGGTCCTGAGACCAGCTGCCTGTGAGTCTCCCACAGGGACTTGCCGACAGTGGAGGGACTCGCCCAAGGGAATTTAAGACTGGCGTTGTAATTTTCTGGATGAAATGCAGCCTGTGGGCTTCAGCTGACGGTCACCGACTGTCACTGCGGCCATACCTTGAGATCCAGGAACGGTGGCGGAGCCCTCTCTCCACACGAGGTGCCGCCTGGCCCCACCTTTCAGTGAACTCTGGAGGGGCCCATGGGCACTTTGCCCCCTGTGTCCAGTGCTAACTTTCTTGACTTTTCCATAAATGCATGTTCATCCCTAGTAGAGACATGTGCATTTAATTGTTTTAATAATTTAGTTCTGAGATGATTTATGGATTGCAGGTTAATTATGAATACATACATTACTGTTTTGTAGCCTGTCTGGATATGGATCAGCAGAGAGTGAGCCGTTGGCCTGTTGTCTCCCTTCATCATCGTGCTCCATCCTGTGTATTTATAAAATGGTAGTTGTGCCCCCAACACAAGGATCCCCCAGACTTTCCTTGAAGCCCTTTGATTTCATCAGATGCTCAGAGCATCGTTTTCCACCTAATTGCACCTGGCTAATAACCCTTGCCAGAGTCATTCCCAACTTCCCCCCAAAATGCTATTAAAATTCAGAAAAAAAGTGAGGATACACATGTGTTGCCAGCCAAGCCTTCCAACCACTGCTCCACAGTCAGACAAGGATTTGCACTGATTAAAGATGATGGAAATTTGGGGTGAGGAAAAGAGGAAAATGCATTTCAAGTGTGTCGAGCATGAGCAATGCCCTCTCAGTCCAGCCCGCTCCTGCTCCCATCCCCACATCAAACCTTTCTGTCACCTAGTCCATGGGCTCCTCCAAAGTGAATTAAATGGCCTCTCCCAGACAGCCACCCTGGTGTCCCCCACTGACCCCATCTCCCTGCAAACTCTGGGCTCTTTCCCTGTCCATGCCCCAGCACCTGCCCTGTGGCTTATAGAGAAGCCGACAGAACACACGTCCTGCCCCCTCAGTGCAGGCCTTTTGGTGGGGATGGTGGGGACTGACTTGCAGACCTGCAGAGAGAATGCCCCGTCCAGAAGTCACAGGCACGGGAGGGGCGCTGTGAAGACACACTGAATGCGCACGGCCTCCACCTTCCAAGGCTCAGGGTGGGCGAGCGGAGGACGGGAGCACCCCTCCAGCACAGGTGATGAAGCTCGCGGAGACACACTGAATGCGCACAGCCTCCACCTTCCAAGGCTGTTGGTGTTGGTTTGAAAATGAGTGGAGCATCCCTGGGAGTGCCAGGGACCGACTTGCTCTGGAAAGAGCAGCTGAGCCGATGGCAGCAGGGTCGGGCACAGGAGACCAGCACGCCAAGCCAGTATGCTGGGAAGAGAGAGCTGGGAATTTAGGGAGAAAGGGTGAGAGACTGGGAGGCTTACCCAAGATCCCTCTCTCTCTCTTTCTCTGTCATATCTAAAAAATATTTTTCTATGAGAAGAATCTGTTTTGCCATCCTAGATGCCATTAGCTGCTGACTTTCCCTGCCGCTGACTTCCTGCATGCCTTTGGGTTCTCAGCCTGACGCATGTCACACGGAAGAGACACGTTGACGAGCACCTACCTGGTCCTGTCCTGGTGGAGAGGAGCTCGCAGAGAGCAGGGAGCAAGGACACGGGTGAGGAGCAGAGGACGGGAGCTCCCCTCCAGCACGGGTGGGCCAGCGCACTAGGCCAAGGGACCCCAGCTGGCATCGTCACTGCGTGGTGCCTGGCCCAGGTCCCACAGCTTGCTTCTCTTTCTGTTCACTCGAACTGGTTACCTCACTCGGTTGTCACATGGCTGTTTCAGTGTCTCCTTTGGCAATAGTTCTTCATTACATTTTTTTTTTACAATAGTAAAAATAAATCAGCTTGAGAATGGCCAATTTGGCGAAGACCTAGACACAGGAATTATCTATTTTGGTACATCCGCTTGAGATGCAAGGTCTGTTTCTCCAGACTTTGCTGCTTTCTGTGGCAGTCACTGTCCAAGACGTCCCCAGTGAAGCCTGTTGGTATTCACCCCAATTTCCCCTCCCCCGACTAATAGCACACACTAGGGTGACACTGGCTGTCACCTTCAAGGTCATATTATACAGGACCGTGGCCTCCACCTGGCCTCTGCCTCTCTTCCTCCCCTCACACACTCTGGGAAAAGCCGGCTGTCACCTTGAGAGGACACCCAAGCAGCCTACAGAGGCCCATGTGGTGAGGCATGGAGACCTTCCCACCCAGGCCTCGAGGAAGTGAGTCCGCTGCCGACCACGTGGATGCACCCAGGAGAGGCTCCCCCAGCCCTGGGTGACCCCTGACCAGGACAGATCCTTAGCTTTACTGTAGCCTGGCGGGGGGGGCCTGGGCCACAGCAACCCGTGTCACTCCTGGACCCCTGACCCTTAAGAGTTGTGTGCAGTGATGATGGGCGCACCTGGTTTACGCTGGCAAAGCTTGGACTCCACTGTTCTGCAGGAACAGGAAACTGAGATGGTGGCGTGACTGGAGGAGCCTGCAGTGGGAGGATTGGCGCCTCGTGGGGCTCCCACTGCTACCTGCGTCCCAGGGGCTCATTCCCTGTGAGCCTCAGTGAGGTCTGTAACACGAAATAAAACTGCTGACCTCCAAGTCTGACCATAAGGGCTAAATGCAAACTAGCACTTGGTTACCGCAGTGCACAGACAGCCAGCGGGAGTGAACAGTCAGCCAGCCAGGAGATGCAGCTCCTCTGCTCATCCCCACAGTTGTTTATGTTGTAATTAAAATAGGAAAAAGGAGCCGAGCATCTGAAAAGTCCTCGGGCGTGCTCCAACTCCCAGTGATGATGGGGTGATTAGTGGCTGCTGGCTAAATCCAGACTATGTCCCTTTGATGCCCTGGATTACTCGGTGAGCGGCCGAGTCCTCCTCACCATCAGGACTCACCACCCACTGTCAGTGCCAGTGGTCCCCCGGGAATCTTCAGGGAAGTGCTCCCAGGACACTGGTTTGTGCTATGGCCCGTGGGTCCCTGTATGTGGCCGGCAGCAGTCACGCCAAACGCAGAAAGTTCTGAGCTGGGACTGCGTCCCCACAGTCCCCCACAGTCCCCACAAGGCCACAGGAGGCCTTTGAGCCTGTGTTGTGCCTGGCAGGGGGTGGAGGAGGAAGGCACGGGGCGGAGGGAGCAGAGCTGCAGAGCTGGACCTTAGGAAGTGCTGCGCTTCCTCTTCTTCCTGCAATTAACAAAGTGTGTGGTTTTAGATGCGTCAAAATCCCCACTGGAGCTCACTTTTCTTATCTGAAAAAAAATTAATGGCAATAAGGCTTTTAGAGCATTGACTGCAGTCTGGGAAGGAACTATATCACTAGAATGTGTTTAGATCAGAGTAGGAAGGAGCAAGGGGAAGATATCAGAGGAACAAGACTCAAGAAGAGCCCCTCGGCTTTCCCCAAATTTCGTAAGTGCTACCATGAAAAGAAAAAGCAGATTTGCTCTGCGTGGTCTTGAAGACTGGACCCAAGATATCTAATAGGAAGCTCCAGTTTTGCAGTGTGCATGTTAAAATGCCAAGGTGAGCATATTTATTCAGAAGCGGAATGTTGTCCATGAGAATCAGCAAGCTCTCTGTCACAGGGAGCATTCAAACCTCCAGCATTGCCAGTTGGGGAGGACTTGGACCATCTGATGCGTGTGCTCGCGTGTATTCCTGCGTGTACTGAACAAGAGGACCTCATGTCATGATCAACTCCAGTTTATCTCCATGGATAACCCTTGGCCCTTGGAAGTAACCTCCATTTACCCAAAAGGAGAACTCTAAAATGTCCACAGCTGTGCTCCTCACTCACTTCTAGGTGCTGCCTAAGGTTAGGGGCACATAAATCACAGCACCCCAATGTGGAGATGGAGAGTTGGGGCCACACAACCAGAACTGCGGGTGCGGTTAGCACTGTGGCTGATCCCTCCAGCCCTCCCTTCCCGCCACACCCGGCCTCCAGTGAGTCCCCCCCACCCCCCCACCCCGTGTTGGTGTGACGGAAACTGACGTCCTGCCCTCTGTTGGCAGTTGGGGCTGGTCCTGTCTCCTGGGTGCTTCTGGGCACTCCCTGAACGCTCGTCTTGCCGGGAGTTCTCCCGCTCTCCTCTACCTGGTGGGTGCGTGTGTATTCTCCTCCTGGTTCCTGGGAGGCCGGTGCCCCCACCAACGTCCTGGTGCCTCTGTGGGCCCCTTCAGCTCGCCATCCCACGTGGCACGCTGCACCCCCATCCAGTCTTAACTGGGGGCCCTCTGGGGCACAAACCCCTCTCAGCACAGCTGGCCACAGGCAGCACCAGTACACTCAGTTTCAACAGCAGGGGTGCACGCTCCGAAGTCCCCTCTCACCGGGACACAGTGACACGGGGATGTCCTCACACCTTTCCTCTCCCCCCACACTGCAGTTCTGTGTTCAGAGTGGGTGAGGTGTCCAGAGCAGAGAGGTTTTGAGTGGCTGCCTCCGTGGGTTCTCAGGGCTGCTGCACTGATGCCCCCGCTGCCGTGGGGCAGGAAGGGCTCCACTGTGACGTCCCACTGCGCGCCGGGGCGTGATTTGCGGTAAGATGCATTTCCATAGAATGTGACATGTGTGATACTTGACAGCAGCCTGCCTGTGTGCATGGGAGTATCCCTGTGCCCCCGTGTACATGCAGCCCTCAGGGATATGAGGCACTTTGCTGGCGCTCGCAGGCATGAGAGGCAGGGTGGGGCTGAGTCCGGGACTCCACGGGGCTCTCTGTGTGTGAACAGCCAAGATTCTCACGCGTGAGTATGGATCACAACCACCCAGAAGGCGTCAGGAAGCTGGGTTTGGCCTCTCCACAGAACTCCCGACCCAGCATATCTGGGACAGGGCCTCACCAGGGTGATCTCCAACAAATTTCCACATGCTGCTGCTGCTGGTGTCATGTCCCACTTTGAGGACACTGGCACGTGCTACCTGCCCTTCCCAGACTAACTGTCCCCTTTCTCTTCCCTCCTGAGCAGGGAGTTGCCCACTGCGTGCTGGATGGTGCACCCAGGTGCATGCCTGCCTGGGCCTTCTGGCCAACCAGTCGGCAAGGCTGTCATGCAGGTTAGGATCACTGTGGGTCCCAAGTGCATTTGGCAGCACAGCCTCCTGAAAACAGCTAATTTCTCTCCACGGTGAGGAGACTCTTATCACTATCTTCCCCAGGGGAAGGGAGAGACTTTACATGTGGTTAAAAAGGTTGTGTTGGAAATAAGATCTGACCCTCTAGACCCAACTTCACCTTGACACCCAGTGCCAAGAATTTCACCAGGCTGAGGTCAACAGAACAAGATTTCATCAAATACATTTCTCTGCGTCCACACAGCTAAAGCGTGCATAGGAAACTCATGTTTGTCTGCCCAGCAGTAGCATATAAGGAGTCATGCAAGTAGTTTGCAGAAGAAAAAATTAAATAAATATAAAATAAGGTAATTTGATTTTGAAAACTGTGAGTTTTCATTTGGAATAAACCAATTTATAAAGCTAGAGGTGACAAGCTAAAATTAAATGCTCTTTCCATGTATTACTGTTCCTCTGTGCCTTTGTCAGCCAATTATGCTCTCAAATCATTTAACACAAGGATCATCTTCACTCTCTTTTAAAGTAGACAAATTCTTCTTAAAAGTATATTTTAATGTTAGGCTTAGGTGATCTGCATTTATACTTATAAAATACAAATAATTGTTCTGTGTAAGGAAGTGTCCTCTCAGGACAGGTGCACTGGAAATGGACAGAGCAGCCCTGTGTGTGGGCACCAGGCACCATGGCCTGAGAGACCCTGCCTGATCTAACTCTAAGCTCAGGTCTTCATCCCCAGTGGTGTCACTGACAAGTTAGGTGCCCTTTTAAGGGTCTGTGCACCTGCCACGTGGCTGGAGGGCAACACCATGACTGTCCAAGTGCTCATCTGGCCTGTGCACTGGCCAGTTAGGAAAGGTTTACTTTATACTGGGGTTCACACCACTTTCACTCCCTGATTACATCAAAGCTATGAGATTTAATTGTAAATGTAAACATCCAGCTAAATTAAACATACCTTACACTTCTGTTATTTGATTTCTTCTGGAATCCTGCTAAAAGATAGCAAACTAAGAGCATTATTTGGGAACCTGAACCCATTGACTGCAGGCTGGGTCCTTCTATTGCATTCTAGATGTCTCAAGGATAATAATCCGGTTATATATACAGCTGTTCCTCAGTTAATGATGGGCTAGATCTTGGTAAGTGCAAGTTGGAAACACCATAAGTGGAAAATTCACTGAATACACTGAACCCACTGCATGTTGGAACTCAGCCCACCTTAGATGTGTGCAGAATGCCTGCATTCACCTGGAGCTGGGCAGAATCATCTAACACAGAATCTATTGTAAAATAAAGTGTTGAATATCTCACGTAGTTTATTGAACATTGTACTGAAAGTGAGAGAGAGAATGGTTGCTTAGGTACTTGAAGTATGATTTCTGCTAAACATATATCACTTTTGCACCATCAGGAAGAAGAAAGCTCGTTACCTGAAGCCATCCAGAGTTTGCATCCTTGGAGGGTGGCTCCAGGACTCCCCTGGGTACCAACATCCACCCACTCTCAAGTCCCTGAGGTAAAGTGTGTGGTATGAGCTTATAACCCATACACACCCTCTCACATACTTTAAATCATTTCTATTTTACTTATAAAGCATAATATAATGTGAATGCTATAGAGATATTTGTTATACTATATTGTTTATGGGAAAATGACAGGAGAAGTCTGTAGATGTTCAGTACAGATGAAATTGTACATTTTTTTTTCAAGTATCTTCAATTCATGGATTCATGGGTGGTTAAATTCACAGATGCAAAACACACAGATTTGGAGACGCAGCTGTACATGCACACACAGGCATGACCAGGTTCCAAGCGACGCTGTTTTGGTCAATGATGAGCCACATATTTCACAGTGGCTCCTAACATCCCCTAAGATCACAAGGCTGTATTGCTACTGTGCCTTCCAGAGTTTAGATGAGCTTAGATGCACAAATATTTCCTACTGTGTTACAATTCAGTACAGAAACACGCTGTACAGGTCTGCAGCCTCGCTGTGTAGTTGGCTGCACCATCCAGGTTGTCAAGGGCACCCAAGGTCACTCACGCATTATGACTGCTCCTCCCACTGCCCTCTCTCCCACCCCCGCCCCACCACCCAAACCTACCTGCCCACTGTTCCAGCACGTAGGCCCTGCTCTGACTTCCAAAGTACATTTGTGTCACTTTCCTAATTTAAGTTAATGAATGAACCAAACGCCTTTCCCAGCAGTTCCCCAAATGGGTCCCTTCATGAAAGAAGGAGCTCCTCATGGGGGAACTCCTAGCCCTGAGGATTTCTAGCAAAATCATCACCTGCAAAAATTAAGTAAGACATAAGAGTGACATAATCCACAATGCAGACAGAGCATGAGACTGGCAAATAGATTTTGTCTGCAGGTCAAACATGGCAGATTAGAAGTGGCCGCCAGAAGTTCCCCTTTACGGAAGAGTCTGGATCTGCCTGGATTTGGGCTGAGGGTACCCTCATAAGTCCTGTTGGTCAAATGCTTAGGGAAGGAAAAGGAGATCCCTACAGGCAATGCATCTGTCATCACAGTCATGGACTACTCCAGTTTTTGTGGAATTAAGAACTAGAAAGCTGGTATAAGTGATCACGCATACATTTTGTGAATCCATCACAGTAGACACTGGATTGAGGTGTGTGAACCAGTGCTGGCAGGATGTACAGAAAATAGACAGAAATAATAATGGGAAGTCGGAACGGAACCACTCAGCAAAACAGTGGAGGAGAAAAAAGTAGGGAATGTTATTTGGAACCTGGAGGGGATTCATTTGAGTGGGGCAGGTTTTGCTACAGGTGAGCAGCCAGATGCACTGGACACAGACAGCCTCGGAATGGACTGGCTTCAGTTTAAGTCAGGCAGAGTGCGTTGGGACTTGCTCCTGTATATATTTTGCATTTTAAAAGCTATTTTGTGCACGTGGCGTCTCTAAGATGATTGAGATCTTACAGAGCAAAGAGCACCTGAACAATGAACCTTATCTTTGATCATGGACTTGGCTTAGCAGGTGTAGCAGGGTTCACCTGGTACCCGAGAGATGGGATCAGATCCATCCTTGGTGACTTAGGAAGGCAACAAGGCACACACCCAGGAAAAGAAATCACTTTGCTGAGTATTCGCTGTGCTCACCTGGCAGGGGAGTGGACGGTATTCTGGGACCCAGGGGGAGGCTCTGCAGCTTCATTTCCCATCTCTGCAGCTCCTGGACACCCCTGGCCTGCAGTTCTGGACCGCGCCCAGAAACCTGGCTCACTGACTCCTCCGCTCGCCACTCCCCACCTGTGCTCCCTGACTTCCCCCATGCCCAGAAATGTGGAGCCCACCCCACCCTGTCAGTTGCTTTTCCTGCCTCACCTTTCTGTCTTTGTGAAGCAGCTGCCCCAGGAGGGGCATTTGTGCTGCCCGCCTGTTAGTGTCTCTCCTGCCGTCTCACCCAGGGCCCGGGGACGGTGCTCCCTCACACTCCCCCACCCCATGAATTCAGTAGGTTGCATGTCCCCGTCCCCACCCCCCCATGGTCTCAGGCCACGCCTTTCCCTGATCTGCGTTATCAGCTGTTTCTGAAAATGTTGTCTCTGCCGCCTGCACTGTGAGGGGACTCCTCAGTGTTCCTCAGGGGTGCGTGTCAAGGAGCCGCATCTCTGCCTGCAGCCTTAATACCCTCCTCAGAGCACTGAGAAAGCCGGGCCAAGCTTGCAGGGCAAGAGGGGAAAACAGACCCAGCACTGTCCGTGATGTGTGGCCAAAAGCTCCTGTGGGGAGAGCACAGGACACCTGGACACAGCGTGTTCTGCTCTGTTTCAACCTGTGGACCCCCAGGACCCAGCACCACGGCCCCCGTCACTGCCGCAGAGAGAATCTTCCTGAGTCAGCCGCCTGCCACACACCTGCACTGCTGCAGCCGTCACGGAAGCCCACGCGCAGACCTGGAGAACAGTGCATTTGTCTCCAACAGCGGTCAGAGCAGCTAAGCGTTGACCCCAGATCTCACAGCCAGGCAGGAGCAGACCGGAACCACACACGGGACAGACATGCTCGGGGCAGGGCAGTGCCGTGGGGGTATCCACGATGGGTCTCTGAAGTAGCAGTGGGAAGGTCCCGGGAGGACTGAAGGAATTGCAGGTGGGCAACTCAGCAGCCATCTCGAGGGCAGTGACGGTGTGGATGAGGCTGTCCACGTTCCACAGAACCCTGAGCTTCCTCCCGGAAGCAGGCCGGGGGCAGCTGTCGTGGAATTCTGGCCTTCAAACCAGCAATGACTCAGCATGCATCGGGCTCTCAGGGTATTGTGGGGATAGAGAAAGGGAGTTCCCCACCAGCCCAGTCCCCAGTGAACCTTCGAAGTTCTTCCCTGTCACCAGCAGACTGCACCCACAGCCACAGCTTGTGCAGACCTTTGCACATAGGCTCTTCCATGAGCTGCCTGTCCCCTGTCCCTGCCTCCCGGGAAGTGGTTCCTGCCCACGTCCGCTTCTGCCCCAGCGTGTCCTCTTCCCAGCTCAGACACCACCACCTTGTGTCACGGCTTCCACGCCTGTCCTCAGACAGCGGCCAGGATGTTAGATTCTAGGGCAGACTTCTCGTCTGGCTGGGCCCGGAGCAGGGCAAGTCGCAGTCAGCAGGGCACATGGGTGGGCACCCTGCCTGGCTCCTCTGGGGACCACGCAGGGAGGCAAAGACCAGGAGCAGGGCTAGCACCAGGCATCTGGCTCAGCAGTTTCTAAACTGGTGGTCTTTCAGAGGGGTGTTTATTTATTTAAACACATACCCTTAAAAAATGTCAACAATTGGGGCGGCGCCTGTGGTTCAGAGGAGTAGGGCGCTGGCCCCATATATCAGAGGTGGCAGGTTTAAACCCCGACCCAGCCAAAAACTGAAAAAACAGACAAACAAAAAAAAAGTCAAAAATTCAGAGACACAAAAACAAAATCATTCATCATAGCAAAGATAATTAATTTTATATTTTTATGTATTTCTCCTCTAGGAATTTTTCCAAGGACAGAGACTTTCTAATGATACTTGATTGCACTTCTGAAACTGATGGTAAATTCCAATTTCTGGGAAAGCTTTTCTTACATGCACCCAAAGGAATTTCTTAAGTCATTTTATTTATCATTACCACCTTCAATGCAGATTTAGTGCTGCCGTGTTAATTTTCCTCTCAGCACCACCTCCCCTGCTCCAGGCAGCTTGCTCTTCTCTCTGCTGTTGACTGTTGAGTCCAGGATAAGGGGCCCAGGTCCACCTGGGTCTGGGCTGCAGCCGTGCCTCTCCTTAGCCACAGGGCCCCAGGAAAGGGCCTTCCCACTCTGGTCTCAGCCCCCTTGTCTAGACCACAGGAAGGACAGTGCCACAGGCCTCATGTGAGTACTTGTGAGAACTAAATGGCTTAATATATTTCTAGTGCCTAGAAATTGCCGACCACAGAGTAAGCACTCAGTACATGTTAGCTATTCGCTGCGATCTGAGGACAAGGTCTGATAATTAGGTTATCAAACGCATCCTAGAAAAAATGCTACCTACCTCATTACTAAATATCCCTACAGTCACCTCCAAAGTACTCCCCGTGGGAAGCTCTGCACCAATACCAACACCTAGTCCACCCTTCAGAGCACCTCTGAAACTCTTTTTCTGGAATGGCCATCAGAGTTGCTGTCATAGTACCCTTAACGTCCTGAATGTGATCAAAATGTCTTCCTTTCAGTATTTATTTTATCTTTGGGTAAAGACAAAAGTCAGATCAGGTGAGTAGGGAGGGTGTTCCAATACAGTTATTTGTTTACTGGCTAAAATTTCCTCACAGACAGTGCTGTGTGAGCTGGTGCATTGTTGTGATGCAAGAGCCACACTTTGCTCATGGAAGATTTTCTGTTAAGATTTTCTTAACTGGCCAGGTGCAGTGGCTCATGCCTGCAATACTGGGACTCTGGAAGGCTGAGGTGATGAATTGCTTGAGCTCAGGAATTCAAGACCAGCCTGAGCCAGAGCAACACCCTATCTCTAAAAATAGCCAGGCATTGTGGGGGCACCTGTAGTTGCAGCTACTCAGGAGGCTGAGGAAAGAGGATCACTTGAGCCCAAGAGTTTCAGCTAAGATGCCATGGCACTCTACTAAAGGCATCAAAGTGAGACTCTGTCTCAAAAAAAAAACAAAAATAGATTTTCCTAACTGTTTCTCTATCAATGTTTACTTGGTCTTCTATGCTTCTCACAGTCAGTCAGTGATTTCTGTTGTACAATTCAAAGAATATTTGCAATATTTTCATCAATTCTGATTGTTCCTGGCCACCCTAAGCTTTCTTCATCAGTGATGCTTTCTCTCTCCTCAGAAAAATATTTAATCTATTTGTACACTGCTGTTTTCTTCATGGCATTATCTCCATAAACTTGGACTAACATATTCCTCATTTTACTTCCATTCTTGCCAAATGTAATCAGAAATTCACAAATGTTTGTTGCTCTTACTCAAGTCTCAAGACTGTACACAAAAACATGTATCTATAATGACTGCCACTCAGCAAGACACCACAACACATTGACATGAATGCAGCTGTGAGGCTCTAATATACTAAGGTCATGAAACCTTACTGAGTTGTTTGCACAGTGCTGCCAATGTAAGCACATAATGGCAAGTTTGTGAACTTAATTGCCAGACTTTATATATGGGCACCTTCAAAATTAATATGCTGAATCAAACCTCAGGACAATGGTATAAAGATGTGAGCCTGTTTGAGGGGTGATTAGGTCATGATGGTTTTGTCCATGGGGACAGGTGTAAGGCTTTTATAAAACAGGCTCAGAGCTCTGCTTGGCTCTTCTGTCCCTTCCACTGTGTAAAGATGGGAAGACACAATTGTGAAGGCAGAAAGCAACCCTCACCAGACACTAAATATGCTGGTGCCTAGATCTTGGACTTCCCAGCCTCCAGAACTGTGAGAAATGAATCTCTGTTCTTTATAAATTACCTAGTCCCAGATATTTTTACAGTGGCACAAATGAACTAAAAAGTATAATTATCTCTATTTTTTTTTGTTTGCTTTTTTTTTTTTTTTTTTTTTGCCAGAGTCTCAAGCTGTTCCCCTGGGTAGAGTGTCATGGCATCATAGCTCACAGCAACCTCCAACTCTTGGGATGAAGGGATCCTCTTGCCTCATTTTTTCTATTTTTATTAGAGACAGTGTCTTTCTTTTTCTCAGGCTGGTCTCAAACTCATGAGCTCAAGCAATCCACCTGACTTGGCTTCCCAGAGTGCTAGGATTACAGGCATGAGCCACCACACCCAGCCTCTATTATTTGTATAATAAGAATGAAATTCTCCCCCTGTTTATTACAGGTAATTTTTATAGAGGATGATAAACAGAAATACAAAGGATCATAAGAGCCTACTATGAATAATAATAAAACAATACCTTGGGTAACTTAGAATAAATGAAAAAGTTCCTAGAAACACATAACCTTTCAAACATACAAGACTGAATCATGAAGAAATAGAAAATCTGAGCAGATTAAGAATAAGAAAGAACTGTAAATCAATAATGACAACTTTCCTTTTAAATAAAAGTTTGAGCCCAGATGGCTTAATGGAAAATTCTATCAAAGACCTAAAGGAAAACTAATACACAGACTTCTCAAACTCTTTCAGAAAATGAAAGCAAAGACCATATTCTCAGATTCATTTGACACGACTAGCATCACCCTGATACCAAAGCCAGAAAAAAAATAATACATGAGAAGAAAACTATAGACCAATATCCCTGGTGAATTATAGAAGCAAAACTACTTAACAAAATACTAGCAAACCAAATTTAATAGCATATTAAAGACCTTTGACCATGATCAAGTGGGATTTATCACTAGGATGCAAGGATGGTTCAACATATCCAAATTGAATGTAATACTACATTTTAACATAATTAAGTACATGGCACTACTGTGAAAGGAATAGAGTCCTTGACTGTTTTTCCAGTTTGGCTATTGTTGGTATATATAAAGCCTATAGGTTTATGAGTGTTGATTTTGTAACCTGAGATACTGCTGTATTCGTTGATCACTAAACAAATTTTTAAATAAAATTTTGAAAACATCGTTGCTTCTGACATGTTCAACTTTTAATTCACTCTCTGATCTTCCACGATATTTTG
>CAUYON010054595.1:0-11636 GCA_963573935.1 Arctocebus calabarensis
CCAGTCTTAAAAAAATGTTTTAATGTCTATAATTAAAGATCTATTACAATATCACATCACAAATAAAAATAATAATCTTTCCAAGAGCAGTTTTGAATTACTTCTTTTCCTTCTTATTTGTACTTTCAATTGATAAAAAGGCACACCTACGGGGCATCTTAGCAGGGTACTGGCGAAACTTATTAAAGGTAGAGTATTAATGTCTTTATATAGTGATCAAGGAAATGCCATGAAGGATATGTGTAACAGTATGATCAAAATATTTCTGAATGTATATGAATCGTGCCCTGTGATTGCACCAATGTACATAATTATGATTCAATAAAATTATTAAAAAAAAAAAGATAAATATAGACTGAAGGTGAAGGGATGGTCATCTATACTCCAGGCAAATGGAAAGCAGAAAAAAGCAGGTGTAGCAATCCTATTCAAAGATACAATAGGCCTTAAACCAACAAAAGTAAGGAAGGATAAGGATAGACACTTCATATTTGTTAAAGCTACTACTCAATATGATGAGATTTCAATTATTAATATTTATGCACCCAACCAGAATGAGCCTCAATTTATAAGAGAAATGCTAACAGATATGAGCAACTTGACTACCTTCAGCTCCATAGTAGTCAGAGATTTTAACACCCCTTTAGCAGTGCTGGATAGATCCTCCAAAAAAGAAGCTAAGCAAAGAAATTTTAGATTTAAACTTAACTATCCAACGTTTGGATGTAACAGACGTCTACAGAACATTTCATCCCAACAAAAATGAATACACATTCTTCTCATCAGCCCACGGAACATACTCCAAAATTGATAACATCCTAGGTCATAAAAGTCCAACCTCAGGCAATTTAAAAGAATAGAAATTATTCCTTGCATCTTCTCAGACCACCATGGAATAAAAGTTGAACTCAATAACAACAGGACTATGCATACTCATACAAAAACATGGAAGCTAAATAACATTATGCTGAAGGATGGATGGGTCATTGACAAAAGGAAATGACCAAATATATGGAACAAAATGACAATGAAGACACGAATTATCAGAACCTCTGGGATAATGCAAAGGCTGTCCGAAGAGGTAAATTTATAGCACTGCAAGCCTTCCTCAAGAAAACAGAGAGGAAGTTAACAACTTAATGGGACATCTTAAGCAACTGGAGAAGGAAGAACATTCTAACCCCAAACTGAGCAGAAGAAAAGAAATAACCAAAATTAGAGCAGAATTAAATGAAATTGAAAACAAAAGAATTAAAAGTATCCAATGTATACACCTCTAATATGAGACAAATTCTTTATCATTCAAGTGAAGGCTACAACCCCCCATTTATTGCACAGGAAGACGGGGAAAGGGGAGAGGGAGGGAAGGGAAGGGAGAGGGTGGGGGGAGATAGGACAAAGGGTGAGATCACATGTGTGGTACATATTTGAAGGGTCAGGAGAAAACTTCTAAATATGGATCAAAAATGTTTTCACATAGTAAATGAGAAAATCTCATTGAATGTTATGTCAATCAGGTTGATAAAAATATCTTGGATTGTATGCGAAGCCCGCACACTGTACCCCACGATTGAACTAATGCACACAGCTATGATTCAATAAAAAAATAAAATAAAAATAAAATAAAATTTCTCTCTGGGTTTAGAGATGGGTTCTTTGCAGCCAGCACTATGGAATGAGGAGGATGGAAGCAAGATTGGAGAAGGGGGCTCAGGTCAAGTTGACTCTGTGAACTGAGAAATCTTTCTGCCCCAGACACACATCACTGATAGAAAATATAATATTTTTATTTAAACAAAGAGAGAGATCGCCATGGAGATTTTCAGTAGTTTGGTATTTTTGAGCTCCTACTTTAAGCACTTTCCCAAACCTGACTTATCAATAGATTTTTTAATAAATAATAATAACCATGATGAAAACAACCAAGATAAACTTCTATGTAGGCCAGAAAGCCAACAGAAACATGCAACAATAGTGGAAGCTAAAACTATTCATTTATTGGTTCAGGAATCAAAGGCGACAAAGGCACAGCAAAAGTGTCCATTCCTATTCACATCCTGTGCCCCATTCTGAGCTCTCAGCATTGAATAACATTCACTGCATGAAGACAGGGTAGCTGTCTAGTTGGCATTCACTGGAACAAATTGAAGAATTAAAATACTTCTGTATTGTTAATAGCCTCTATCCAAGACTCCCATAAAGTATAGTTTTAGGTATCAATTATATAAAATTACATGTACAAACCCTTAGATTACCCTCATCATCTTATCTCTCTGAACTTCTTTTCCACTTTACTACATTTTTTAGTACCTTAACCCAAAACTCCCCACCATTTTTCTTCCAATACCTTTGCTATAATCTCTTCAGCTTCATTAAAGACGATATTATTCATTTTGTTTGGCTACTAGAGATGCCTGTCCATAGCTCCGTCTCCCACTGTCACTTCTGTTGGATGCTGGTGACACTCATTTAAGAGAAAAGAGATCACTGGAGGTTCTAGACATTTAGCCTAAAAGAATACTACTTGAGATTAAAGCCAATGAAATCTTTAAAAAGGTTAATATGGTATTCAAATTGCAAATGCTCAATATGATCGAATCATTTATTCTTTACAGATGAAAGACTAGAAATAAAATGTGATGTAAAGGTTATTTGGACATTACTTAGCATTTATTACAGATGATAAAAGATGTCGTTTAAGAAAAAGATTACATGTGTTTAATTTGTGGGAGATCTACAAGCACATCTCCAAGTCAAAATTAATACTAAAGTCTGTGTTATTAGAGACTGAGATAGCAGTACCATGAAATGATGCTGAGCGTGTTCTCCTCAAAGAAAACAGAGCAAAGAAGTATCAAAGCAATATCACTGTGGACTCTACTTCAACTCTTTAATGAACCAACTATCTTTGGATATTTGGAGATTCATACAAACACACTGGTTATCCTGACCCACAAAAAGAGCCCCAGATATTTTTGTTTGCAGTAATAAAGTATTTTTAGACATACTACATGGTGCATAAATACTCCAGCTACCCGAAGAAAGGGCATGCATACTAAAGAGGAGAAAAATAAAACAGAACACATTTTTACATAAATAACTACATCTTAATTAGCAATACCAAGGGTTATGTAGCTTTCTAGGCAATGTTTAAGAAGGCAATGGGGAGCATCTGCTCCTGGTAGAAGAATAAATCTTCATAATATTCAAAAGGTACATGTCCTGTTTCCAGTACATGTGTCGGGGGAAGGATTTTCTCCTCCTGGACCTCCAGGTGCAGTTGAGTTGCCAGCAAACAAGAATAATGCCCTGATCTTTGTACTCTGGGCAGGCATTTATCAGGGTGTAAATTATTTATAGTGGTCTCTAAATGACCTAGAAAGTTAGAGTATAATCCTTGAAAGGAAAAGTGAACTCCTACAACAAATCTTATAGAAAATAGAGGCTAAGTAAGGATATTCTAAGTATTACAGATTGTTCCGAAAGGAAAAAGCATACAAAGATGCATTCTTGCCAACATCACGTGAAACACTGGATTCCAGTTATTCAGTTCCCCAAATCTTGGTTGTCACTTTAAACTCTAAGGACATGAATAGCAATGTTTAAATGTCAGTGTTGAAAATAGACAATGGCTTAAGGCCTCATCATTTTAATATATCTTTACTGAGTGATAATAGACATCTAAGAAATACATAATCAGGTAATTACTTTGTATCAACTCCATCTTCTAAGGACTCTCAAGAATATTAAAAACTCTAAAAGATCAAGGATGTAGGAACTTTAACTCATCAGTGAAACTGGAGTGTAAAATACCACTACTCTGACATTGACACCCCAGTTTATGGGAGGAGGACAGGGAAGAAAGGAAACTAATCATTTGTATTAACCAACAAATCAACAGCCAGAATGTTTTCCATAGCAAGTAAGAAAATACCTGAGCTTTGAGGCTTAAGTGACAAAGTTATTCCTTTTCTTCATATAACAAGAAAGTTTGACGTATCAATTCTAAAATTGGTCCCATAGTGCAAGCCACAGAATCTGTGAGACTGATCTAGTTAGTAACCTTCAGCCTCCAGGATGTTGCATTGAGGGTTGAAGTGTAAGTAGATGAATTCCCAGAGGGGCCATAGGGGCAGGGAAGATGCTTCATGTGATGGCATCCAAAGCAGGAAGAGAGAAAAAGAGTCAAAAAGCATCTTCCCTTCACACATCTCTTTCTTATCAAGAAGAAAAATATCTTCCAGAAGTCCTCCCAGATTTTCCATTACTTTTCATTAGTTTAAAGCAAATCACATACTCAGAGTGAGACCAATCAATAGCTAAGGGAATGGGTTTGACACATAGGATTAGCCAAAACAACTTCACCTCCTAGGGCTCAGTAGTTGGGGAGAGAATAAAATCAGAGTATTGCTGGCAAAGAAGAAGGGAGAATGTCTGCAATTTCTTCTATGACTATGCTTTATATACTAGGGGCCATGATACTTGGATCTATTCTATGTTTCAAGAAAAGTAATTTCTCTTTCTTTCCAAAGTAATGCAGAGTTTCAAGTTTATAAACGTAAGCAGCATGACCTCTATACCAGTGCAGTAAAGCACTAGGAGATTGGAACTTGTGTACTTTCCAAGGAATTTAGATCCTCATTCACACGAGGTCCTGCAGATTATAGTCAGCACCATGAACTTCCTCAAAAGGGAATCAGCAATTACTACAGTCTCTAGAACACACAGTTATTATGAAAAATATAGCCAGGTAGAGGACGTACATATTACTGGCTTCTACCTCTGAGCAACTGTCCAGTTCTAAGCACAGCCCATTGCAATAATCTAATAAAAAGACATCAAAGGCGAGGATAACTGCAGCAGTAAAGAATTTCTGTGCTGGCGAGTTGCACATTGAATATTCCCAAAATAGAATGGTCAATTTAGATTACATCAAAGAACTAACAAATGTCATCTCCTTCCAGGAATAACTTAGGTTGAGATTTAAACAGTTCACTCTAAACTTTGTTACTTTGATTCTTTCTTATTTCAACTTGACTTGGATGCTGTGCTAGAATTGTAATATGAGAACATAGTGTTATTTCTGGTGGGCCCTATAGTAGTAAAGCTGAAAGCCTTAGCCCACTTCTGACTCTTAATATTGTGAGCTGATTCATTCACTGTTCTTATGGATGGCCAAACATTTTATGTTCCTAAAATAAGAGATTAATGAAAGAGTTCTTCATGGCCTACTGGGAACACAGAGATGTAAACGATTACAAGGTGGTGTGCAAGCAGAAACGATCTAGAAGAAAGAGAGCATGCCGGACAGCAGTGAGGTAAAGCAGCACGATGCACTCAGGATGGGCTTGGGCGATAGACAGAAGCTGGCACACATCTAGCCCTGGCCACTTGCTAGCTGTGTGACAGTGCACGCATTGTGTCTTTCTCTAAATCAGAAGAAGGATGATATTACTATAAGGCAGGCAGGTTTTAATCATTAAGTAAGATGAAAACTGTCCAGGGCCTGGCACACTGCCCCACACAGAGGAAAAGCTAAGTAAATGTTCTTCCACTCTCTTCTTGTTCCTCTCCCTTCACCAGGGGAGACCAGGTCAGGTTACTTCAGTCCAGGTTGGGACACAGAGGATCCAGGTCTCAACTCCCAGAGATCAGTGCTTAAAAATTTTTTCAGTAAATTCAAACTGAGGTCAGAAGGAAGAGTTGGAAGGTATGTGCTGCCTATTTTCTTTTTGTATAATGTATTACAAATTTTTTTTTATTTTTTAACATGTTTGTTGAGGTATTATTGATATATAAAGAACTGCACATATTTACATACAATTTGATGAGTCTAGACATACACAAACAATCAGCTGTGACGCTGTTGAGGCTCAGAAACCCATACCCCCG
Source organism: Arctocebus calabarensis (assembly GCA_963573935.1). Taxonomy (NCBI): domain Eukaryota; kingdom Metazoa; phylum Chordata; class Mammalia; order Primates; family Lorisidae; genus Arctocebus; species Arctocebus calabarensis. Next base: position 5,893 of record CAUYON010054595.1, read on the forward strand.
AATGTACATGTACATTTGTACATGTTGAGCTGATGGAAAAGAACTCAGGTTCTCTCTGGCCTGCCCTCAACTTCTCTACTGTCTCTCCAAACACAGGATGATGTTGTTCTCTGAAGTTCCATTATCTGCCAGCTAAAGAAGAAAACAATTACTTCTGGTCCCTTCCCTGAGTTTTCATTAACTGATGCCATATTGCAGGAAGGAATGCTAAAGTCTGGTGACAGACCTGGACAGATTCTTGTCACAAAGCATTGTCTGCTCTGTGGGGTTCAACAATCCGTCTCAAACCACTTATGTTCTTCAAGCCCATTAAATTCTCCCCAGTGATCATTTATTGCCCCTCAACAAAATTCCTCTTCTCTCCCTTCTCATCACGGTTTTGCCAGGAACCAAGCCCCCATTCTTTCTGTAATTTCAAGATGGTAAATAAGCTTCTGCATCCATCAGAAGGTTGGATCTTAATCCTGAAGACTCCTTATCAATGGTTATGGACAGTTATTATCAAATATTTGTATGCCTTTTCCCCAGATAATCAGCCTTTTGAGTTGATTTTTCAGTGAACCTTCATGGGTGAAGGGGAAGCTTTCCTTTCGCCATTACAATACCATCATCATCAGCAAGGTAATAGATATAACCACCACCTCCCTAAGTTTTCAGGTGTTCCTTGGTTTTCTGACTTTTTGTCAGGGAAGGAGGGTTTGCTTGCTTTGTGTTGGTAAGAACACTTAACATGTTATCTACCATCTCATGAAATTTTGAGGTACACAACACCTTTTCTATAAGCACTATCCTGAACAGCAGATCTGTACAGCTAGCACAACTGAAACTGAATACCTATTAAATAACTAACTCCTCATCAATCCCATGCACATGGCCCCCTGCCCCAGCAACCACTATTAATATGCCTCACTTCTATGAATCTGACTACTTTAGATAACTCATAAAAGTAAAATCATGCAATATTTGTCCTTTTGTGACTGGCTTATTTCACTTAGCGTATTGTTCTCTAGTTTGATTTGCATTGCCACAGATGGCAGGATTTCTTTTTTTATAAAGGCTGACTAACAGTCTACCGTGTATTAATGACACATTTTCTATAATCAGATATTTTAAGAACCAAAGTAGAGTAACATAGGCCGTCAGTGTTTGCTAATTGGCTTTGTTCAAAAGTAAAATCTCACGCCTTTGTGACAGAAGGTAGTTTTACAACTTAGAGCTAATCAGCCCACCAAAGTTAGGCTCCTACTGTGCTGCAGAGAAAGGCAGAGGGGACTCTCTCTTCCTTCCCTATTACATTTCAGAGAGGCAGAGTAAGAATTTTCAAGTACAAGCTTTCAAAAGTAAATTCCCTGAGAAAAGGGAGGGGGGGGACTTCAGCAATCAGGCCATCAGAACTCTGTAAAGGCAGAGGTGGGAGGGAGGTCTGGGGCAGGAAGAAAGAAGCTGGTCTAAAACAGACTAAAGCTGAGGGGAATGCTACAGCCATTTTGGTCACGAGGAAAGAGCAGAAATGTTTGATTTTGATAAAGTCCAAGATACCAATAATAATCCTTTATAGTTAGTGCTGTTTCCTATTCAAACATGGAAACAAAAACTCTGTTTATACAGAAGTCACCAAGATTATCTTCTACATTTTTTATAGAAATATTATAGTTTTAGCTCTGATATTTATGTGTTTGAGCCCTTTGTAACTAATCTTTATATGGCATATGATAGAGTTAATTTTTTTGTCTTTCCTATGGTTATCTTAGTGTCTGCATACCATTTTTTGAAAAATCTTCCCATTAGCCATTGCATTACCATGGCACTTTGATCGTTGGTCAGTTGACTAATTATGTTTAGGAAATTTTCTGGATTCTCTGTTCTATTTGCCAATACCTTGATTGCTATAGCTTTATATGAAATAAATCTTAAATTCAGGTAATGTAGGTGCTCCAATGTTTTCCTTCTCTATAAAAAAATTTTTTTGTTATACTAGATTTCTAGTATTTTGATGTAAATTGGCCAGGTGTCTTAGTTTTTCCTGCCAAAAAGCCTATTGGAATTTTGATTGAGATTGCATTGAATCTACAGATCAGAGTGGGGAGAGTTCATATCTTAACAACAATGAGTCTTTGAGAACCTTGTATGTCTCTCCATTTGTTTCGATCTTCTTTAATTTCTTTCAGCAATGTTTGGCAGATTTTTCTCTAGAGGATTTGCACATCTGTTACTGAATTTATCCTCAATTGTGATTGTGATTTTTTTATTTTTCAATTATTCATTGTTAGGATGTATAAATGCAGTTGAGCTTTGTGTATGATTGTAGTGGATTGAATCATGCCTCCTCCAAATTCTGTGTCCATGCAGAATCTCAGAATGTGAACTTATTTTGAAATAGGGTATTTGCAGATATAATTAGTTTAGGATAGGATGAAATGTGTAAATACAATGACTGATGTCCTTATAAGAAGAGAGGACACACACAGAGGGAGAAAGTCCATATGAAAATAGAAGCATAAACCTGAGTAATGACTGGAGCAGGCAGAAGCTAGAAGAGACAAGAGAAGATTCTTCCTGGAAATTGTCAGAGAAAGTTTATCTATCCTGATTTTATCCAATTTTCTAGCTGTTTGTGTGCACAAGTCTCACATGACAGCTTGGTGTGCATTTGGCAGCTGGTTTATTTTATTGCATGCCAGTTAACAATTTATCACTTCTTAGCTTCAAATGCACATTTCTTTGTTGTGCATTTTCAGAGTGAAGTGGACCTTGTAAATACTTCTCCTTTGCTACCTGGTGCGTGTTAGTCTTTGTCAATAAAGAGCACTGGAAAGACTAGAAGTAGCACAGCAAGGGGCTTCTTTCTTTTCCCAATTTTAGTGTGATTTCTTTTCCCTTCCTCTGGTATGACTGTTCATGGCATCAAGAAGCCCAGAAGTGCTTACTCTTCCACCAGTTCTGTGATATTCCTGAGGGATGCCTCCTGCAGACCAGCTTCATCCTTTGATGCCCTGGAGAACTTCTCCACCATCCAGCAATCCATGGCCACATTCTATCCAATGGGGTCTGAATCTTTGCTTTGTGGTAGAAGGGGACACCTTTCAAATTCTTTGTTTCTTCTCGGGCTATGCCCTCTCATACCCAGAGATAGTACTTACTCCTGAATTCTTAGCATCATCTTCTACCCTTTTTAGAATCACTGTTACAAGTTAATGAGTGTTATGTTAAATATTGCCTACTCAATGGAGTGACATCTTCAAAGTACAGAAGGAAAAACTATCAACAGAATTGTGTATACAATGATATCTTAAAATATCTCACAATAAATATCTCTTACAAAATGAAGGGGAAATAAAGACTTTCCAAAAAATAAAACAGAATTTATTATTAACAGACTTATGCAGCAAGAAAGATTAAAGAAATTTCTTCAGGAAAAAATAATACTTGAAACTTCATTGTATACAAGGATATAAAAAGCATCAAAAGTGGTAATGAAGATTTAGAATTCAAGATTTAAATACTCTAAAAGTCCATTGATTGAATAGCAAAAGCAGTAGCAATGTCTTGGAAAATAATAGCATAGGTAAAAGTCTAATATGTGACAAAAGTAGAATGAAAATGGAGAGAAGATTGGGAATATACTGTCAGGAGGTTGTTACATTATCCATGATGTAATATAATATTATTTGAAGGTAGAATGTAATTAATTTAAAAACTACATAAAATACCTATGATAAACTCTCTGGTATAAGAAGTGAAACTTATGCTCATATTAAACCTGTACAAAAATATTTTGTGGGCTAAGCACAGTGGCTCATGCCTATAATACTAGCTCTCCAGGAGGCCAAGACAGGAAGATCCTTTGAGCTCAGGAATTTAGGATTAGCCAGAGCAAGAACAAGACCACCTTTCTCTACTAAAAATAGAAAATTTAGCCCAGCATAGTAGCATGTACCTGTACTCTCAGCTACTTGGTAGGCTGAGGTAGGAGGATCACTTGAGCCCAGGAATTAGAGGTTGCTATGAGTGAGGCTGGTAACACAGCACGCTAGCCTGGGCAACAGAGTGAGACTTAGTCTCCAAAAAAAAAAAAAAATTGTGGCATTATTCATAACAGCCCAAAATAGAAGCAACCCAACTGTCCCCCACCTGTGCAATGAATAATCAAACTAGCCCACTGGTACTAGAGAATGTTAGACAATAGTAAGGAGGAATAAACTCATAATACATCAAACAAAATTGATAACTCTCAATCAAATTCAATATGCTAAGTGAAAGAAGCCAGACTTAGATGGTTACATACTGTGTGACAGTATTTATATAACATTCTAAAAATGGCAAAATTATTGATACAGGAAAGGGCACAGTGGTAGCCAGGTCTAGAGGAAAAGAAGAATTGACTGCCTCTTGGAGGAATATCTTTGAGGTGGTAGAACTATTTTATATATTGATTGTCATGGCATTTTTCAAAATTCACAGAATTGTGCCCTGAAAACAGTAAACTTTATCACATGTAAATTACACCTCAACTTAAAATAAAATGTATCAAACATTTCAATTTTCCTATCCACATTACTTATGTCATGTCTATCCCCTGATTTTGCATATCAGAAACTTTATCTTACTGCATTTCATTGAGAATATTTTGGTACAATGAGTGTTTAATCATACACATTTAAAGTAAGTTAAGGTTAAATTTCTTTGGCAATTTTTGATAACATGAAACATAAGGCTTCTACTCACCAAGTATTTACTATTAGAAGAGTTCCTAAGGAATCTCTGGAGGAAAACTCTAGCTGCCATTATTTCATCTCAGCCTACCTTGCAAAAGAGGTGAGTAAATGGCCTTCACTCTATGCATGCACCTGTGTTATCTTACTTTTATACAGTAAGATCTCAGCCTTGTCTCTATCATGGCTGAGTGTTTGCACATCCATTCACACACATAATCAGCAACATCAAATGATATTACTCTAGTACCTGTTGTGAATAAATCAACTTCTGCCCAAGAGCTATCAAAATAATATTTTATGAAGGTTGGCCTAAAGCATATGCAATCTCTCCTCCCCTTTGAGTTCTTTAAAATTTATACTGAAGTTAAGACAATGGAAGATGGCGGCAGAGACGGTCCCGTAGCCCATCTCTCCCAGGTCAGCAGGTGAGAGGGTGGGAGCTCTGGATCATTCCCTGTGCGAACTATTGGAGTGGAAGGGCAGCTGGTGAGACACAGAGATTGGGAGGATTGACGCGTTTGAAATATAGTTCTTAACCGTGGAAACTGTTGCAGACTGTTTCCCTCTGCCCGGCTGAGGGGCAGCCAGCCCCTCCCACAGGGAGGACAGCAGGTCCCAACCCACAAGCCCTAATCAGAGAAAATTCCACTGAAGTGTGGAACTCAGAGTTTAACGATCAGAAAGGGATGCTACTAGGAAGCATGGAGACCCGGGGAGCCCTGGCGTGAGCCGAGGGGTCCGAACTCTGCCAGACTAACACATTGGAATATCCAAAATGGCGAGTGCCTTTTCCCCAGATCAAAGAGAGAGAGAAAGAATTGGTGATCAGTCAGCGTTACACTAGGCGGGGACCATAGTGAAACCTGAGGGGGCAGAAAAGACACTTTGAGCTGTGGAAGCTGTGGAAGTTGGCGAGGAGGGCCCCCAGGCACATCAGCTGGAGAATAACTGAAGTTCAAGTTCCCACCAACAGCCCCGCAAAGCCCCCGCCCCGCCAGCCTTCTCTGCGGCTGGGAGCAGCTGGGAGCC
>CAUYON010054597.1:0-11825 GCA_963573935.1 Arctocebus calabarensis
GTCTCCTGCCTCCGCCTCCCAAGTAGCTGGGGCTACAGGCGCCCGCCACAATGCCCGGCCATTTTTTGGTTGCAGCCGTCATTGTTGCTTGGCGGGTCTGGGCTGGATTCGAACCCGCCAGCTCAGGTGTACGTGGCTGGCACCTTAGCCCGTTGAGCCACAGGCGCCGAGCCTGTAAGGAAACCTTTGATTGCAACTAAATGGCATTTTTTTCCTTTGGGGGGATTCCCAAAGCATGTTTGCTAGTGGTTTTTACATTAGTGTGAACTCTTGTTTATTTTTACCTATTTAAAAGTATATACAGCCTATCTTAGGTTTGTAGACTATAAGGAACCTTTGGAAACCATTTAGTGTCACCCTCTAACTTTGTCACTGAGGAATAGAGTTCTATGAAGAGATATAATTTGCCTAAGAATGTCACTGGTTGCATAGTAAAGCATACATACAGTGAGTACTTGGAGAATGTTGAATGAGTAAATGTATATTGAATAATTTGATGACAGAGTTGGAACTAGAAGCCAAGTTTCTTGACTCATAGCCTGAGGTTTTTTTCTTTAATGTTATGCCTCTTTCTCAGTAGCATATGAAAATATTGCTAGTTCAAACAGATAAATAACCCAAGCTTCTCTTCTAACATTATCTTTGGAATATTTACAGCTGAAGGCAGGTACAATCTCTACACAGCGGATGGCAAGTACATCTTCAAGGAAAGAGAATCATTTGATGGCCGAAATGTTTTAAAGGTTAGTATGAAGCAGGGTGATTGGAAATTCTTTGGCATGTGTCCGAAATAAACGGAGAAAACAAATTGTTTTCCTTTTCACAGTAGAGTATATTTTTCTCATGCTTTTCATGAGGATCATTGATTGAAAGGGCTGTTCCAATTTTTTTTCTTTTAATTTGCTCAAGGAAAAGTCCTCTTTACACACTGGAATAGTTGAAAGTGGTGATTTAAGAAACAATTAGGTACCCCAACTACTTGGATCGTAAGCAAAAGTAGTGGAAAATAATTGTTTGTCTTGTTCTGGTTGGTTTTTCTCTTTACCATAAAATCACTTTCTGAAATGGCTTTATAATCTATTTTTACTCAGGAACAGCCCATGTCCTAAAATGTAGGTGGTCTATTTCTGACTTTTGATGCGTTGTTTTTCTATGTGTTGAATTAATCCATGAAATTTAAATAAAAGGGGTTCTTCGGGGTTGCATTTGTGTGTGTTGTTCTCCCACAGACTACATTTTGTAATACTAGGTAGTCATGATTTGTGCCCCATCATATTAACATTGCCATTGTTCCTCTAGGCAAAGAGAAACATAAGTTGATACTAATAGAGAAATTTTTGTTTTTGTTTTTGTTTTCTTGAGACAGAGCTTCAAGCTGTCATTCTAGGTAGAGTGCCCTGGCATCACAACTTGTAGCAACCTCCAATTCCTGTGTTTAAGCAATTCTCTTGCCTCAGCCTCCCAAGTAGCTGGGACTACAGGCGCCTGCCACAACGCCCAGCTGTTTTTTGGTTGTAGTTGTTATTGTTGTTTGGCAGGCCCGGGGTGGATTTGAACCTGTCAGCTTGGTGTATGTGGCTGGCGCCTTAGCCACTTGAGCTACAGGAGCTGAGCCTAGAGAGTTTTTGGTTCTTCATTTTATTTGTTCTGTGATGATTTAGGTCAAACATTTTTAAGGCCATAGGTGTTTTTCATTGATGGAAAAGAGAGCATTTAGTAAATCAGAGTAAGCTTCAGCTTTAGAAATTGTTTTCTCTTTTTCTTTCCCTACCCATTCCCTTACCTTGTCACTTTACAGTCCAATCTTGCCAAATGTCCAATCTAATTGCCTTGCCTCCAATTAATAACATCACTCTTTAGCAGTTGTGAGCATCTTACCACAAAGATGAATAGGACATTCCATCACCCACATTGCAGAGCTGTGTTGATTCCTTGCTTTCTTATCTTTTGCTTCTTGTGTTTAAAGTAGCTGTGGGTTTGAGTGACAGGCTGGTAATGAATTCAATTGTATGATAATTAACTTTATTGTTTTTTTCCCAGGTCACAGTTTTGGTGTGATATGAATCTTTTTCCTCCTCTATCTCCCTTCTTTGGAGATTTTCTGATATCACTATTAATTACTTTGCTTTTTTTTGTTACTAATTTTGATTAAGAAAGAAAATAGACTGAATGGGGAAAACTTTCATCTTTAGGAATGATTCAAAGCTAAGTTGGTTCTTTATTTATTTTTATTAAATCATAGCTTTGTACATTGATGCCTTTATGGGGTTCAGTGTACTGCTTTGATATACAATGCGAAATGCTTACATTGAACTAAGTAACATATCCACCACAATTATACTCATTTGCTAAGTTGGTTCTTATGAAATTAAAATTGAACCCTGTGTGTTGGTGCAAGTCAGGAGTGAGGTGCCCTGACATTTGTAAGAGGGAGGTAGTTGCAGGGAGCTTATATGAATAGTGTGGACCTCTCACTTGGTATGGAATTTCTCTCATTCTGGAAAAGTCCATTTTCCATTTAAAGAAGCTTTTTCGTGAGGTATAAAACACCCCATTGATGACATGAATGTAGCTCCCTCTAGTGTTGATAAGAACCTGCTATATCCGTAGGACCTTTCTAATTCATGCCTAATTAGTGTTAGTGCTGGGCCCAGCTATGCACTTAGAGACTACTTAGTTCAGTTCCCAACCTTAATCTTCAACATTAGAGCCATTAGATTAAAGTGACTGACGAAAGGTAGCAAGAATTAGTCGCAGAGTCTAAATCAGAACAAAAAGACTTAAAATGTACAACTTTAGCATTGTTTCTGCTGTCTCTCATAAAGGTGCTCAGTACTTAGGTAGACATCATTAGATACATAGCATTTGAAATTGGGTGTATCTATCTGTCTGAACGGTGATAATGTCTGATTAAAACTCATTTCATAAATGTTAGGGCAGTGGTTGTGCCAGTTAGTCAATAAATAAAAATAAATTAAAAAAAAAATAGTGGCTAATTAAGAATTAGACCTTTGAATTGACTTTAATAGTAACAGAAATATGTATTAGCTGTATACCATCTGCCAAGACCATTGTGGTCATTATGATGTAATTCCTACCTTCTAGGAGCTTCTACCCTTGAGGGGTACAGTTCATAGGCAATTAGGATATAAAATGATATGGGTGAATTGTGAAAGAAAAGTGCCTTTGAACATAGTTATAACACAATGTTCTTTTATTTAGTTTCTAGTGTTTTACTTAGTTCCAGGAAATATAATCTTTCACCTGTGGTCAATCAGGAAATTAACTTCTTTTTGAGAATAAAGGTAAATTGCGGGGTCCAACAGTTTTCCTCCACACAGAAGAGACAATAACTATATTTGTGAAGCAGCAGCCTGCCTTTTGACATTATTACAAATAGGCATGTCTTTTTCTTTCTTTTTTTTTTTTTTTTGAGACAGAGCCTCAAGCTGTAACCCTGGATAGAGTGCTGTGGCATCACAGCTTACAGCAACCTCCAATTCCTGGGCTCAAGCGAGTCTCCTGCCTCCACCTCCCAAGTAGCTGGGACTACAGGCGCTTGCTACAACGCCCGGTCATTTTTTGGTTGCAGCCATCATTGTTGTTTGGCGGGCCCAGGCTGGATTCGAACCCGCCAGCTCAGGTGTACGTGGCTGGCACCTTAGCCCGTTGAGCCACAGGCGCCTTAGCCAGGCATGTCTTTTTCAACTAAAACATGAGGACCCATGTACCCTGCAGCCTTTAAAATATAAAAAGGATTTAGAAACCAGTGGATTTTATGTATCTAGTTTTTGTACCATATGAAATTATTCTGTTTAGAAAGAAAAAAAGTCAATTTCACTAACAAGATCGGGACTGTCATGGAATAAACAGAAAGGTTAAATGCATTGGCAGGGTAAGGAGCCTGAGCATGTGTTGTAGCATATTAACAGCTACATGGGCCAAAATCAGGAATACTGCTGATAGGAGGCAGGGTTGGAAAAAAAATCAACTTCATCTACTATTCAAAGAGAAACAGAATAAGAAAGAAAGTCATTGCTCATTTCTGTAAGAATTTAATGAATAACAGCCAATTGCTATTCTACTCCATGAAGAAAATTACTTTTTTTGGCTTGGTATAATATTGTGTGTTCGGGGTGCCTTAATAAGAAAAAAAAGTCTCTAATAACTTTGGGAGGTAGACGTCACATTTTTCTTTTGTACAGCTTTTTTGAGAGTTGTTGCAGCTGTAATACACTAGTGTGTGGTTATTCCTAGCTAAAATAAGAATTTTCTTTCCCTAAGTAAGACTTTGAAATAAGAACTGACAACCAAAGAATCATTCTCCTGTGTTATTCAGACCCGAAAAGGAGCAAACATAGACAATTATGGTGTTGTTTTTTTTTTTTGATTGAAGACTGACAGCTCCAAAAGGAGGATGCGTGAGTGAGGATGACCTAGACCAAATTAACAGGATGGTGTCCTCTCAGAGAGATTCTATTTCTCATCTAAGAGATAGCAGCAAAGATGCTCTTCGTATAGCCATAGGCAGTGATAAACTTGTAATTGAAGAAATTTGCTGACCTAAAGACATACTGTCAGAAAATAACTGCTCCCTTACTAGCTAGGAGTAGGATGGTCATTAATTGCCAGCTTCTGGAGAGAGAAATAAATGGAAGTCTGTTTGGGGGACTTATGAAATGGCCTTAAGCAATAGAATCAGTATTCTAAGATTGTGCTCAGAGCACATTGAACAGCAGTGCCATATTAACGGTTCAAAAGCATAGCTTCTGACTGCAGAGTGGAGAGGAGGCATTAGAGCCCCAGTTTGCTCATCAGGGAGGGTGATTTGGTGCAAATAAAGTCACAGGGATGTATTTGGGAAGCAATGGAAAAATACCATAGGTCCAAAATCAGAGGACCCTCTAAAAGTGCCATTTCTTTAGACACTTAAAAGTCTTGGAAAATATAAGCCAAGTAAAAGGAGGATGAATTTGTACCTTTTCTATTTTATATATAAGAATCTTAGCTCAGCGCCTGTGGCTCAACGGTCTAAGGCGCCAGCCATTTACACCTGAGCTTGTGAGTTCGAATCCAACCCAGGCCCGCCAAACAACAATGGTGGCTGCAACCAAAAAATGGCCGGGTGTTGTGATGGGCGCCTGTAGTCCCAGCTACTTGGGAGGTGGAGGCAGGAGACTCGCTTGAGCCAGGAATTGGAGGTTGCTGTGAGCTGTGATGCCAGGGCACTCTATCCAGAGTGACAGCTTGAGGCTCTGTCTCAAAAAAAAAAAAAAAAAAAAAATCTTTAAATTTAGAGAAAGAGATGATTGGCAGTATTAAACTATATTAATTTTTAATTACTTTCCTGAAAATATGTTTTAAATCTGTTTAGCCACATTTTGAAAGATCTGAATGAAAGTCACTCAGGTATTTCATTCCTTTTTGCCTTTGTCCCATCTCTGTTCTTTAGAGCCTTTATTTATTTATTTATTTAGAGACAGAGTCTCATTATGTCTCCCTTGGCAGAGTGCTTGGCGTCACAGCTCACAGCAACCTCCAGCTCTTGGGCTTAGGTGATTCTCTTGCCTCAGTCTCCCAAGTAGCTGGGACTACAGGCGCCCCCACAATGCACGGCTATTTTTTTGTTGTGTCATTGTTTAGCAGGCCTGGGCTGGGTTTGAACCAAACTGCCTCCGTGTATGTGGCGAGCGCCCTAATCACTGAGCTGTAGGCACCAAGCCTCTTTAGAGCCTTTAAAAGGATAGTTAAAATGTATAAATTTAAATGACATCTTCAATTTGCTTTAGAAAATTTTCTATAAAGGAATCTTTTTAAAAATCCCATACTATTCTCTTTTTTTTGCTAAAATATATATATGCATAAAACACGTATATACTTTTTAATAAATAAGCATAACATGAACAGTGCATCTACTGCCAAGGTCAAAAAGTAGAACATGCCTCCCCTATTCCTCTCTGATCAACTCTTTCTTCAGTCTGTCCAAGGTAATAAAGGCACAATTATGTTCTTAAACGCTCTAAGTAGAGAGGCTTGTTTTGAATGATTGTAGTATTAAGAGTGTTGAAGGCTTGGCACTTGTAGCTCAAGCAACTAAGGCACCAACCACATACACCAGAGGTGGCAGGTTTGAATCCAGCCCAGGCCTGCCAAACAACAATGACAACTGAAAAATAGCCAGGTGTTGTGGCGGGCACCTGTAGTCCCAGCTACTTGGGAGGCTGAGGCAAGAGAATTGCTAAAGCTGAGGAATTGGAGGTTGCTGTGACGGCATTCTACCCAGGGTGACAGCTTGAGGCTCTGTTTCAAGAAAAAAAAAAAGTATTGAAAAGATAAATTTATTTTTATTTTTTTCTAGAGGAGGAGAAAGGTGAGGTTTAGAACTATGTGGTCACTTTTAAAAAATTAATAAACTTTATTTTTTTTTTTTTGAGACAGAGCCTCAAGCTGTCACTCTGGATAGAGTGCTGTGGCATCACAACTCACAGCAACCTCCAATTCCAGGGCTCAAGCGAGTCTCCTGCCTCCGCCTCCCAAGTAGCTAGGACTACAGGCACCCGCCACAACGCCTGGCCATTTTTGGTTGCAGCTATCATTGTTGTTTGGTGGGCCCCAGCTGGATTCGAACCCGCCAGCTCAGGTGTACGTGGCTGGTGCCTTAGCTGGTTGAACCACAGGCGCAGAGCCATAAACTTTATTTTTTAGAACAGTTTTAGGTTCACAGCAAAATTGAGCAGAAAGTACAGAGTCTTTCATATCCTCACCCTCACCCCCTCCTGTCTTCATACGTGCACAACTTCCTGCACTGTTGACATCTGGCACCACAGTGCTACATCTGTTACAATTGATGAACTGACATGGACACACTATCACCCACTGTCCACAGTTGACATTAGATTCACTCTTGATTTTCTCTTTTGAGTTCCTGTTTTCAATTTTATTGATTACTATTTTTTTCTTTTTTTTTTTTTCATCTGCTTACTTTGGATTTAATTTGCTCTTCTTTTTCTAGTTTCCTAAGGTAAAACCTTAGATTATTAGTTTTAGATTGTTCTTTTCTAACATACGCATTCAATAAAACTACCAATTTCCCTCTAGGCACTGCTTTTGATGCATCCCATAAATTTTGTTAAGTTGTGTTTTTATTTTCATTTAGTTTAAAAAAATTTTTAATTTCTCTGTAGAGTTTGTCTTTGACCCATGAGTTACTTGGAGGTGTGCTGTTTAATCTCCAAATATTTTGGGATTTTCTAACTATCTTCCTGTTACTGATTGCGAGTTTAATTCCATTGTGGCCTAAAAACAGATACTTTATGATTTCTATTCTTTTACATTTATTAAGATGTGTTTTATGACCCAGAATGTAATCTGTCTTAGTGAATGTTCCTTGTGAGCTTGAGAAGAATGTATAATCTGCTGTTGTTGGATGAAGTGTTCAATAGATGTCCATTATATCCAGTTGAATGGTGTTGCTATGAACTACATCCTTACTGATTTTCTGCCTGTTGGACCTGTCTTCACCGTAATAGTGGACTCATCTATTTCTTCTTGCTTGTGTCAGTTTTTACCTCATATATGTTGATGCTTTATTGTTAGGTGTGACCACGTGAAGGATTATTATATCTTCTTGGACAATTGATCCCTTTATCATTATTTCATGCTTGTCTTTATCCCTAATAGCTTTCCTTGCCCAGAAGTCCGCTTTGTCTGAAATTAACACAACTACTCACTTACTTTTGATTAGTGTTAAAATGGTATATCTTTTTCTCCATAATTTAAAGTGGGTTTCTTTTTTTTTTTTTTTTTTTTGAGACAGAGCCTCAAGCTGTCCCCCTGGGTAGAGAGCCATGGCATCACAGCTCACAGCAACCTCTAATTCCTGGGCTCAAGCGAGTCTCTTGCCTCTGCCTCCCAAGTAGCTGGGACTACAGGCATCCGCCATGACACCCGGCCATTTTTTGGTTGCAGCCATCATTGTTGTTTGGCGGGGCCAGGCTGGATTCGAACCTGCCAGCTCAGGTGTACGTAGCTGGCGCCTTAGCCCATTGAGCCACAGGCGCCGAGCCTAAAGTGGGTTTCTTATGGATAACGTATAGCTGTGTTTTTTTAATAGACTCTGACAATCTTTGTCTTTTAACTGGTATGTTTAGACCATTGACATTTAAAGTGATTATTGATATAGTTAGATTAGTATATATCACGTTTTACTGTTTTCTATTTGTTGCTCTTGTTTTTTGTTCCTGTTTTTGCCTATCATACTTTCTCTGCCTTTTTTGGCTTTAATTGAGCATTTTATATTATTTATTCTCTCTTCTTTTGTAGCATATCACTTATTATAATTTATACTTATTTTTGTTTAGTGGTTAGCCTAGAGTTTGCAGTATACATTTATAATCAATCCAAGTACACGTTCTTTCTTTCTTTCTTTTTTTTTTGAGACAGAGTCTCAAGCTGTTGCCCTGGGTAGACTACTGTGGCATCACAGCTCACAGCAACCTCAAACTCTTAGGCTGAAGCAATTCTCTTGCCTCAGACTCCCAAGTAGCTGGGCTTACAGGCACCCACCACAATACCTGGCTGTTTTTTGGTTGTAGTTGTCATTATTGTTTGGCAGCCCTGGCTGGATTCGAACCTGCCAGTTCCAGTATATGTGGCTGGTGCCCTAGCTGCTTGAGCTACAGGTGCCAAGCCACCAAGTACACTTTCAAATAACAATCTGCTTCACAATAGTGCAAGTGCCTTATGACAACAACACATTCCTAATCCTCCTTCCCTTGTATCATTGCTGTCATTCATTTTGTTTATACATGAGCATATGTATACACATACACACCTAAGCACACATGATTGAATACATTGTTGTTATTTTGAACAATTTGTCTGTTTGATGAATTAAGAAAATAAAAGTTTTTATTTTACCTTCATTCATTCATTCTCCAGAGCTTTCCCTTTCTTCATATAGATGCAAGTTTCTGATCTATCATTTCCCTTCTTTCTGAACTCTGCTTTTAACATTTCTTGCAAGGCAGGTCTACTGGCAACAAATTCCCTCAATTGTTTGTCTGAGCAAATATTTATTTCTCCTTCAAAAAATTTTTTCTGTTTTGAGACAGAGTCTCTTTCTGTTGCCCCAGGCTGGAGAACTGTGATGTCAGCATGGTTCACAGCAACTTCAGACTCTGGAGTTCAAGCAGTTCTCCTGCCTCAGCCTTGCCAGTAGCTGTGACTACAGGAAACCACAGTGGTGCCCGCCTAATTGTTTGGGGTTTTTTTTGTTTTTAGTAGAGACGGAGGTCTCACTTTTCATTAGGCTGGTCTTGAACTCCTGCCTAAGCTTAGCTGATCCTCTGGGCTTGACCTCCCAGAGTGAGCCACCACACCCATCCTCCTGCAATTTTGAAGGATAATTTCATAGATTTCAGGATTCTAGGTTGGTGTTATTTTGACTCCGTGCTCTATTGCATGGTTTCAGAGGAAAGACAGATTCTTTCCTTTGCCTCTGTGTAGAGAAGATACCCCCTCCCAAACTTCTTCCAAGAGTTCCCCCTTGATTTTCTGAAGTGTGAATGTGGTTATACCTACATACAGGGGATGAGTGTTCTGGTTTTTTGTTTTTTTTTTCCCTTTTTTGCATTTACCCTGCTTGGTATTCTCTGAGCTTCCTAGATACGTGGTTTGGTATCTGACACTAATTTGGGAAAATTCTCAGTCTCTGTTGCTCAGATAGTACTTCCATGTCTTCTTTCTTCTTCTGATATATCTGGTATGTGTATGTTGTACCACTTTTGTAGTTGTCCCACAGCTGTCTTGTATAATCAGCTCTGTTTTTTAGTCTTTGTTCTCTTTGCGTTCAGTTTTGGAAGTTTCTATTGTTACATTCTCAAGCTCAGAGAACTTTCCTCAGGCATTCTTTATTTTTGTTATCAGTGTTTTTGTTCACTTGCATTTCTTTTCATTTCTTTCTTTCTTTTTTTTTTTTTTTTGAGACGGTTGGTAGAGTGCTATGGCATCATAGCTCACAGCAACCTCAAACTCTTGAGCTTAAGTGATTCTCTTGCCTCATCCTCCCAAGTAGCTGGAACTATAGCCACCTACCAGAATGCTGGCTATTTTTTGGTGTAGTTGTCATTGTTGTTTGGCAGGCGCGGGCTGGATTTGAACCTGCCAGCTCTGGTGTATGTGGCTGGCGCTTTAGCCGCTGAGCTACAGGCACTGAGCCAGTTGAGTATTTTAATTCCCCTAGATATGTTAGGCTTTGATAAAACCACGGCAGGTTAGGCTCTGGAAAATAGTTTCTCCTGAGGACAGACTTTGTTAAAAAGAACAAAGTACTCTGGTTTAAATGGTTCCTTTTTCTTTCTCTGCTGGAAGCAGGAGCAGATTTGTCTCCATTGTTCACTGTGAAAATCTGGTAGAGGTCTTGGAGGTAAAACTTATATAGGGAAGGTCCTCTCTGTGACTGGGTCCCCTGGAGCTTTTATTCTCATACTTGTCTGCAGAGAGCCTCCAGCAGTTGTCAGATAGCAAGGCTTTCCTATTCTAGAGATTTCTCCTTGTGAGTTTCTGCTGTGGTTGTGATCCTCTGTATCCACCTGTGTGTGTCTCCAGTTTTGGGGACAGCAGTTTGTCCTGTGATTGTACTTCTCTGACTGATCCAAGAAGAATTGATGATTTTTTAGTTCAGCTTTTTACTTATTATTAGAATGGAGTAGTGACTTCTAAGTTCTTTAATCCTAGATCAGAAACCAGAAGTCTTATAATATTTCTTAAAAAATTATTAATGCTAGGTGGCACCTGTAGCTCAAGAGGCTAAGGTGCCAGCCACATACACCAGAGCTGTTGGGTTCGAATCCAGCCCGGGCCTGCCAAACAATGACAACCACAACCAAAACAAACAAAAAAAATAGCTGGGCGTTGTGGCGGGCACCTGTAGTCCAACTACTCGGGAGGCTAAGGCAAGAGAATCACTAAAGTCCAGGAGTTTGAGGTTGCTGTGAGCTGTGATGTCACAGCACTCTACCCAGGGCAATAGCTTGAGACTCTGTCTCAAAAAAAAAAAATTTATTAATACTTGCAAAAGAAGACTAGCATTTAAAAGGTATAGTATTTCACTTAAGGAGGAAAATATTTTTTAAATTATCCAGTTTTTTGTTTGTTTGTTTGTTTGTTTATTTGTTTGTTTTTTGCAGTTTTTGGCCAGGGCTGGGTTTGAACCCGCCACTTCCAGCATATGGGGCCAGCACCTTACTCCTTTGAGCCACAGGTACTGCCCCCAGTTTTTAATTACATAACACTATATTATATACTGTTCTTGAAAATGATTTCTTGGTTACTTGAGACCTCTTTAGATTTTTTTCCTCAAAACTCAAATTTTTCAGAAAGTCTTTTTTTGTTGTTGAGACAGAGTCTCCATTTGTTACCCTTGGTAGAGTGCGGTGCCGGTAGGAAAGTTAGGCCAACAGGAAGTTGCGGCTTGGGCTGTAACAGGGAGTGTGCAAGGGAGGGGAGGGGTCAATCCGGAAAATCATTTCTCTGTGCTGGGAGGAGGTGGGTAGATGTCCCCAGGCTGTGTTTTGACATTTAAGCCGGCTTGGGCGCCCCTTTTTGGGCCCTCACACAAATTAACCTACTCCACTAGTCCCAAAGATTCAATTCCCCAACTCAATTAACTTTAAATAGTTTAAAAGGTGACCACAAAGGGATCCCTCAACTGCTCCATTAAGTGTTAGGTGCTGCTAGAGAAGCCTAGTGGTCATCTGGATGGGTGGGACTGGGAGTGCAGTGCTTCAACACTCCTAGCAGTGTTGCAGGAAGACAAGGCCCAA
>CAUYON010054600.1:0-17145 GCA_963573935.1 Arctocebus calabarensis
CATGGTTTTTTTTTTTTTTTGAGAGAGAGCCTCAAGCTGTCACCCTGGATAGAGTGCCATGGCATCACAGCTCATAGCAACCTCCAATTCCTGGGCTCAAGCAAGTCTCTTGCCTCTGCCTCCCAAGTAGCTGGGACTACAGGTGCCCGCCACAACGCCCGGCCATTTTTTGTTTGCAGCCGTCATTGTTGTTTGGCGGGTCCTGGGGCTGGATTCGAACCCGCCAGTTCAGGTGTACGTGGCTGGCGCCTTAGCCCGTTGAGCCACAGGCGCCAAGCCCACTTCACGGTTTTTAAAAAGGCGCTTGGTACTACATTGAAAGTGGAGCCAAATTTTGTTTATTTTCATATGCATTATTACATAATAATCAAATGTAATCTGAAAAGAATTATCAACTAAATGTTTAATATTTCAAGGCTGTCAAAAAGCCAGAAATAGGCCAGGCATGGTGGTTCATGTCTGTAATCCTAGCTCTGGGAGGCTGAAGTGCTTGAGGCCAGGAGTGCTTGAGGCCAGGAGCACCCAACCAGCCTGAGCAAGAGTAAGACCCCACCTCTACTAAAAATAGAAAAATTAGCTTGGCATTGTGGTGCATGCCTATAGTTACAACTGAGGCAAGAGGATCACTTGAACCTGCGAGTTTGAGGTTGCTGTGAGCTAGGCTGATGCCATGGCACTCTAGCCTAGGGCCACAGAGTAAGCTACTGTCTCAAAAAAAAAAAAAAAAAAGCCAAGAATAAACTCTTAAGGAGTATGTGTTAAATATACTGGGAAACGAGTACTAGAAAAAATAATTAACTTACCATTTCTAAAAGAATAGCTTGAGTTTTAGCCTCTTTTTCTGCCTTTATTTCTTCTATTTCTTCAGCTGATCTTCCTTTAAAATCATCGATTTCCTCATCTGCTCCTATTCGACCACTCTAGAAGATAGGATTTACTGATATATGAATTTAAAGAATAAAAACTCTGAGAAAACATGGACGACATTATTCTTTATTATAAACAAACAAGCTAAAGTAGCAAATGAAACAAATTTATAAACCTTTAAAACTGATTTAAATTAATTCTAAAATGTTGGCTGAATTAGGTTTCTGATTATAAAATCAAAATAAACATTTACATAGACACTGTTATCTAACTAATTGCTGAATGAAGAAGGTAAATGATCTCATGAATAAGCACCAATCCCAACCATAAAGATAAATCAGCTTTGAGAAATGGTATTAAAACACCTGGGGGAAAAGTTTGTGCCATTCCACAAAAATTTCTGTGTTCTAGCCTGGCTCTAGGGTATCCCTAGTTAAAAAGTTTCCTCACAAGATGATGGTTTAATTTAGCCTTGAAGCTATACTCCTAACTAGAATTAGAGGTAAGAAAAACTTTCCCACCATGTTCATACAAGCTTCCAGAGCTAAGGTTATTCCAGCAGAACAGAAATGGAAAAAAAAAAAAATCAGGAAAATGAAAAGATAGCTAGAAAAATGAGTATATCTGTGCAGAGAAAAAGAACTCTAAACTTGTTCTAGTATAATTAAGCAAGGTAAGTAATAATACTTCTGAAGAAATACACTCTAATCGATGAAAAAGCTAAATCCTTACACATCATTAATATGCATGCACACTTAATCATAAAAAGTCTCCACTTACATCTAACTGTTCCCTCGTAGGTTCTGGTGATCGATCAGGAATTAATAAATCAGGAGGGTCATCAAAGGGATCATCTAAAATTACTGTATGATTTATCCTTACAAAATAAATCAAGATCAAATGTTACATTTATTTCAAAATCCATTATTTTATTTTCATAGATTACAAATAATAATTTTAATATCTAATGCCAAAAATATCCAAGGATATTACTGATCTTCCATATTGCACAAAGATATTACTAATCTAGGCAAACTTTCATAATAGGTGCTACTGTTTTTCACTTTTTAGTATCATATTTACTACCCTGAAATTACTTTAAAATGAAAATAAACATAAATATCTAAGTTTTAGTACTTTTGCCCTATTTCTCAATAATTTGCATTAAAAAATTTAAATATGGCCAGGCATGCAGTGAGCTCAGGCTAGTAATCCTAGCACTTTGGGAGGCTGTGGCAGGAAAATCACTTGACCCCAGGAGTGCGACACCAGACTGGGAAACACAGCAAGACCCTATCTCTACAAAAGAATTCAAAATATAGCTGGGGTGTTGGCATGTGCCTACAGTCCTAGCCACCCAGGAGGCTTAGTCAGGAAGATCCCTAAGACCAAGAGTTTGAGGTTGCAGTGAACTATGATCACACCATGCATTTCAGCCTAGGCAAAAGAGCAAGATCATGTCTCAAAAAAAAAAAAAAAAAAAAAAAAACAACAGGGTAGCGCCTGTGGCTCAGTGAGTAGGGTGCCAGCCCCAGCCAAACTGCAACAAAAAAATAGCCCAGCGTTGTGGCGGGTGCCTATAGTCCCAGCTACTCGGGAGACTGAGGGCTGAGGCAAGAGAATCACCTAAGCCCAGAAGTTGGAGGTTGCTGTGAGCTGTGTGATGCCTCGGCACTCTACCGAGGGCAATAAAGTAAGACTCCGTTGCTACAAAAAAAACAATAAAACAAAAACAAGGACAAGCATGGTGGCTCATGCCTATAATCCTAGCCCTCTGGGAAGATGAGATGGGTGGATTGCCTGAGCTCAGGCGTTCGAGACCAGCCTGAGCAAGAGAGAGACCCCCATCTCTAAAAAAACAGCCCCATGTGGCAGGCGCTGTAGTTCCAGCTACTTGGAAGGCTGAGGCAGGAGGATCACTTTAGCACAAGAGTTTGAGATTGCTGTGATCTGTGACGCCACAGCACTCTACCGAGGGTAAGAAAGTGAGACTGTCCCAAAAAACAAATAAACCCCTCAAAAACCAAAAAACTTCCAGCAGAGGGACCCCCACCACCACACACCAAATTAAAGCATTAATAATTATTCAACAAAAATTATCCTTTCACCCAACGTATGCAATTATAAATATATTACAAACGTAAAAATATAAAAGGTCATTTTCATTAATAAGATTATCGTCTTGTATTAATTCATATTTTGGAATTAGAATTACCCACAAACCAGTGCTACACATACCACTACACATCAAATATCACAGTATTAAAACATTCTAGTACACACCTGATATCTTGATATGGCATGAAGTCCTTGTCAACAAAAGTTTCATTAATTTTCTTAATTACGTCCATGCCTTCTGTCACCTCACCAAACACTGTATGAACACCATCAAGATAATCTAGATTTTCTCCTGTAGTAATAAGAAACTATAAAACAAAAACACGTAATACAAAAAAATATAACTCAAACTGAAATTGGTTACAGACTTACAAAAAAATACATATTTAAAAAAGAAAGACTACATTAACTGCACCAATTTTTACATACTTATTACAAGACTAAGTCAAAAGTACAAATACTATACATGAAAACTTTGTTTTATTGTCTTTTACAATGGAAGGTCTGAGGCAGCCGTGTGTCAAGCATGTCTATTGGTGCATTTTTCTAATAGCATGTGCTCAGTTTGTGTCGCTGTGTCATGTTTTGGTAATTCTGGCAATATTTCAAACATTTTCATTACAATTATATCTGTTAGGGTGATTTGTGATGTTACTATTATAATTGTTCGGGGTGCTCCACAAACTGTGCCCATATAACACGGCATAATTAATCCATACACATTGTTTCCCCCATCTCTATCCTGCTCCCTGAGCTGCAATCTTCCCTGAGACACAACAGTACTGAAATTAAGTCACTTAAAAACCTTACAATGGACTGAATGTTCAAGTAAAAGGAAGAACAGCATACCTCTCACTTTAGATCGAAAGTTAGAAATGATTAAGATTATCAAGGAAGGGTGGCGTCTGCGGCTTAGTGAGTAGGGCGCCTACCTCAAATACCGAGGGTGGAGGGTTCAAACTCGACCCCGGCCAAACTGCAACAAAAAATAGCCAGTGTTGTGGCGGGCACCTGTAGTCCCAGCTACTTGGGAGGCTGAGGCAAGAAAATCGCCTAAGCCCAAGAGCTGGAGGTTGCTGTGAGCTGTGACGCCACAGCACTCTACCAAGTGCAATAAAGTGAGACTCTGTCTCCACAGAAAGAATACATTTATAAAAAATGATCATCAAGGAAGGTACATTGGAAACCAAGATAGGCTGAAAGCTAAGGACTCCCACACTAGTTAGTCTACTTATAAATGCAAAGCTCTTCGAGAAAATTAGAAGAGCTACTCCAAAGAACATATGAATGACAACAAAGCAAAACAGTATTACTGTTGATAGGGAGAAAGTTTTAGTAATTTGGATAGAAGAACAAACCAGCCATAACATTCCCTTAAGCCAAAGCTTAATCTAGAGCAAGGCCCTAACTTTCTGCAATTCTATGAAACATAAGAAAGGTAAGAAAGCTGCAGAAAAAAGGTTTGAAGCTAATTAAGTTTTGTTTATGACATTTAAGGAAAGAAGCCATCTCCACAACATAAAAGTGCAAGGTGAAGCATCAAGTGCTTCAGCAAGTTATCCAGATACATAGGTAAAATCACTCATCATGGTGGGTACATGAAATAACAGATTTTCTATGCAGGAAAAAAAAAGCTTTATACTGGAGGGTGATGTCTCTAGGCGTTTCATAGCTAGAAAAGAGAAATCATGCCTGATTTCTTCAAAGCTTCAAAGTACAGGCCAACTCTCTTGATAGGGTTTAATGCAGGTGATGACAAAGTTGAAGTCAATGATCTTTAACCATTCTAAAAAATCTTAGGACTCTGGCTGGCCACATACTCCAAGGCTGGAGGGTTCAAACTCAGCACAGGCCAGCAAAAACAATAATGACAACTGCAACAACAACAACAAAAATAGCTAGGCACTGGAGCAGCTGCCTGTAGCCCCAGCTACTTGGGAGGCTGAGGCAAGAGAACTGCTTAAGCCCAAGAGTTTGAGGTTGCTGTGAGCTGTGATGCCACGAAACTCTACCCAGGGTGACAGCTTAAAACTCTGTCTTAAAAAAAAAAAAAAACAGGCGGTGCCTGTGGCTCAGTGGGCAGGGCGCCGGCCCCATATACAGAGGGTGGCGGGTTCAAACCCAGCCCTGGCCAAACTGCAAACAAAAAATAGCTAGGCATTGTGATAGGCGCCTGTAGTCCTAGCTACTCAGGAAGCTGAGACAAGAGAATCGCCTAAGTCCAAGAGTTGGAAGTTGCTGTGAGCTATGATGCCACCACCTTCCACCAAGGGCGACAGAGTGAGACTGTCTCTAAAAAAAAAAAAAAAAATCTTAGGAACCTTAAGAATGATGCTTTAATCAACTTTGCCTATATCCTATAAGTGGAACAACCCTGGATAATAGCACATATATTTACAGTAGAGTTTACTAAATATCTTAAGCCCACTATTCAGACCTACTGCTCAGAAAAATGCTTCCTTTTAAAAGATGATTGCTCATTGATAACACAACTGGTGACCTAGGAGCTCTTATGGAGATGTAACAAGGAGATTAATGTTTCATGTCTGCTAACACAAAAACCACTCTGCAGGCCATGGATTAAGTAAGGAGTAAACTGAACTTCCAAGTCTTACAATTTAAGAAATACGGCCAGGTGTGGTGGTGTGCACATAGAGTCCAAGCAACTCAGGAGGCTGAGGTGGGAGGGTTGCTTGAACCCACCTTGGGCAACACAGCAAGACCTCATCTCTAAAAACAAAAATAAAGAAATACTTTTCATAAGGCAGATACCATAGATAGTAACTTCTCTGATGGATGTGGGCAAAATATTATGCATTGAAAACCTTCTGGAAAGGATTCTAGATGCCATTAAATGTTCGTGACTTATGGGGAAAGGTCAAAATACCAACATTATCAGGAGTTTGGATGAAGATGATTCCAATGAGGGGTTCAACTGTAGACGCGGTGGAAACAGCAAGAGAACTAGAAGATGTGACTGAACTGCTGCATTCTCATCATCAAACTTGAAAGGATGTGGAATTGCTTCTTCTTCTTCTTTTTTTTTTTTTTTTTTTTTGAGACAGAGTCTCACTTTATTGCCCTTGGTAGAGTGCTGTGGCATCACAGCTCACAGCAACCTCCAGCTCTTGGGCTTAGGCAATTCTCTTGCTTCAGCCTCCTTAGTAGCTGGGACAACAGGCGCCCGCCACAACACCTGCCTATTCTTTGTTGCCATTTGGCCAGGGCTGGGTTCAAACCTGCCACCCTTGGTTTATGGGGCCGGCACCCTATCCACTGAGCCACAGGCACCACCCATGGAATTGCTTCTTAAAGATGAGCAAAGAAAGTGGTTTCTTGAGATGAAATCTGTTCTTGGTGAAGACAGCGTGAACACTGTTGAAATGACAACCAAGTAAAATAGAACCTCCACAGCTGACCACCTCAAGTTGAACTAATTTTCACAGACCAGCCATGCATTACCTGTACTCAATGAAAGTTCCTTATGCTGACCATCTCGGACGTTGACCAGTTTATTACAGTCCCTAGTGTGGTTAATTTAGAGTTTCCACTGTGTTAAGAATATTGTATCAAGTAAACGGATACAGCAGTAGCAGGGTTTCAGAGGACTGACTCCAATTCTGAAAGAAGTCCTACTGGGGGTAAAATGCTATCAAACATTTTTGTCGCATACTACAGAGAAATCTTTCATGAAAGAAAAGTCCATCAACAGGGCAAATTTTTTGTTGTCTTAATTTAATAAATTGCCACAACCACCCTAACTACGAGTAACAATCACCCCATCAGTCAGCAGTCATCCACATCAAGTCAAGACGCTCCATGAACAAAGAGATTATGACCTGCTGACGGATCAGATGATTAGTAGCCTTTTTTAGCAATACAGTATTCTTTAAATTAATGTATGTACATAGTGCTTTTAGACATAATGCTACTGTGACACTTAATACACTGCAGTATAGCATAAATAGAATTTTTATATTCATTGGGAACCAAAATATTCATAAGATTTGCTTTATTGCAATATTTACTGTATTATGGTAGTCTTGAACTATCTCCAAGGTATGCCTGCATATAAAATACCAACACTTACAAAGATGTCCCCCTCATTGTTTAAAATACTAGGACAAACCACGGCTCAACTTCTTCATGTGAATACAGTGGAAAATGAAAAGAACTATATCAATGGAGCTGAATGAGGATTGAATAAGGTAATGAGTGAAAGGTACTCAGTAAGATACGTTATTAAAAAAGATTTAAACATTGAAAGCAAATAGACCATAAATGTAAACAGTAATAATCATGGCTAGTAGAACTGTGGATATTCTTTGTACTTCTGTGTATTTTCTAATTTCCTCATAATGGGTATGTCTTACATGAAGAGAACAAAAGACTGTTGTAATATTTTAAAAGGGCAACTTTTTTCTCCTAACAAATATCTTCGATTGAAACTCTCTTATTGGATAGTTACCAAAACTAACTTTGTGGGTACCTTCTAATCCTTCTCCCCTAAGCCAAGCTCATCTTCTATTTCCTGACCTGAGATCCATGCTGAGCACTGCCATTGTTCACCATGGACACCGTGCCTTTCTTCTTGTGCTTAATTCGTGGCACTTTTTCTGCCTCAAAAAAGCTTGCTTGATCACCATAGAGTTGACTGAAAATAAATATAATGTTATAAAATATATGTAGCCTTAAAATGAAACACAAAAGTACTAGTAACATGAACGGTTATCAACCATTTCCTTATAGAAATGCCTCATGATTCAAATTATTCTTCTTTGTTAAGATAGATGTTTACGGAATTTGGAGAAAAATCCTAAATTTAAACCATATTTTAAAATGCAGATTGAAACATGAACAAATCTATTTTTTCCTCATTTAAGAATACAAGAACTGGCTCGGCGCCTGTGGCTCAACAGGCTAAGGCGCCAGCCACGTTCACCTGAGCTGGCCGGTTCGAATCCAGCCTGAGCCTGCCAAACAACAATGACGACTACAACCAAAAAATGGCCTGGCATTGTGGCGGGCGCCTGTAGTCCCAGCTACTTGGAAGGCGGAGGCAAGAGACTCGCTTGAGCCCAGGAATTGGAGGTTGCTGTGAGCTGTGATGCTACAGCAGTCTATCCAGGGTGACAGCTTGAGGCTCTGTCTCAAAAAAAAAAAAAAAAAAAGAATACAAGAACTTACCCAAAAATAGACTCTCCTCCACGGCCAGTCCCTGTAGGATCACCAGTTTGTATGATAAAATCCCTCTATAATATATAAGATTCTCTGTTAATTAACAGAATTTGCTAGGTGGTTTCAGTAACAAAAAACATGAGTAATATCCACCAACTTACCTGTACATTGTGAATAAGGCAGTAATTGTAGTATTTTATTTTACACAACTTCAGGAAATTCAAGCAGGCTGAAAGAGAGTAAATGCTAAATTTATCACAGTCATCCACAAATACATTTTTAAACAAGTAAAAGTGTAGTATAATTTAATTTCTAAGTCACCATTAAAAGGAAAACAAAAAAAGGCCAAATACCCAAAACTATAAATATGGGCAGTAAATCTAGGAAAAAAACCAAAATTTTCTTTTTTTCAACCATTGGGATTTTTTTGACATCTGAGCTAATGCAGAAAATTGACACTTATCTGGAAGAAGCAATAATTTATTGTTAAATTGATTTTATAATAGAAAAAACTAATTAGGTCAGCCATGGTGGCTCATGCCTGCAATCCTAGCACCCTGAGAGGTCAAGGTGGGTGGACTGCTTGAGCTCACGAGTTCGAGACCATCCTGACCAAAAGTGAGACCCTGTCTCTACTAAAAATAGAAAAACTGAAGTAGAAGGATGACTTGAGCCCGAGTTGGAGGTTGCTGTTAGCTATGACACCACAGCATTCTACCCAGGGTAACAGCTTGAGACTCTGTCTCAGAAAAAAAAGAAAAGAAAAAAGAAAGAAAACTAATTAAAGAGATACTATAATGATAAATAAAAGAGATAATATAATGGGAAAGCAGAATATATGAAAACAGGTACAGACTATATAAATTAGGAAAAATCAAATATCCAGAGTCAAATTGTTTTTTGTACAGTGGTTAAACAGCCCTTCACAAAAAATCCATACACTTATCATGAACAAGCTTTCTCATATAAACTCATTTGCTTATCCAACAAACATTTACTAATGCTTGGTACTGTCATCACAAATGCCATTAAACTGGCTGGGTGCCCACAGTTCAGTGGTTAGGGCGCCAGCCACATGCTCTGTGGATGGTGGGTTCGAATCCAACTCGGCCTGCCAAACAACAATGACAACTACAAACACAAAATAGCTGGGTGTTTTGGCGGGTGCCTGTAGTCCCAGCTACTTGGGAGACTGAGGCAAGAGAATCACTTAAGCCCAGGAGTTTGAGGTTGCTGTAAGCTGTGACACCACGGCACTCTACCGAGAGAGCAACATACTGAGACTTTGTCTCAAAAACAAAAAATGTGAGACAATAGGAAAGTTTAAATGATACAAGGAATTATTACTAATGTTTTCAAGGTGTGATACTGTTTCTTTTTAAAAAGTCCTTATCTTTTTGAGGTACATACTAAAATAATGAAACATCAAATACATCTAGTGGAGATGGGGATATTATGAGTGAAATAAGAATGACTGTGTTGACAACTGTTAAACAAAGCTGGTCATTGGTACATAAGAGATCATTTACATGATTCTCTCTGTTTCTGTATGTTTCAAATTTTCTCTAATTAGAAGTAAAAAAAGAGGCTAGGCATGGAAGCTCAGGCCATAAATCCTAGCACTTTGGAAGGGCAAGGCGGGAGGACAGCTTGAACTCTCACTTTATTTTATTTATTATTTTTTTTTTTTGTGGAGACAGAGTCTCACTCGATCGCCCTTGGTAGAGTGCTGTGGCGTCACACTGCTCACAGCAACCTCCAGCTCCTGGGCCTAGGCGATTCTCTTGCCTCAGCTTCCCGAGTAGCTGGGACTACAGGCGCCCGCCACAACGCCCGGCTATTTTTCTGTTTTGCAGTTCGGCCGAGGCTGGGTTTGAACCCGCCACCTTCGGCACAAGGGACCAGCGCCCTACTCGCTGAGCCACAGGCGCTGCCCACCTCTTGGCACCTTTTAAAAAAAGAATTAGTGACTTTGTTTTAAAATCATGGTTATATATATATACATAACACAAAATTTGGCATTTTAACCATTTTTATGTGTTTATTAGTATACATCCTTGTGCATCCATCACCACAATCCATCACCAGAACTTTTTCGTTTTGCAAAACTGGAATGTTATACACATCAAACGATAATTCCGTATTTTGTCTTCCCCAGTGCCTGGTAACCACCATTCTGCCTTCTGTCTTTATGAATATGGGTGGAATCATGCAGCGTGTTTCTTGTGTGACTGGCTTATTTCATTTAGCATAATGTTATCAAGGTTCATTCATGTTGTATATGTCAAAATGTTCTTTCCTTTTAAAGCTGAATAATATTTCATCGTGTGTGTATATACAATTTGTTTATCCACTCATCCATCATGGACACTTAGGTTGCTTCTACCCGTTGGCTGTTGTTCACGATGTTGCCGTAACATAGATACACAAATAGCTCTTTATGTCACTACTTTCAGTTCTGAAGAACAGTGTTGAAGGACTCACATTTCCTTACTTCAAAACTTACTGCAGAGTTGTAGTAATCAAAACTGTGGCACTGGTCTAAAGACAAACACTGGCTATTGGAATAGACTAGGGAATCCAGAAATAGCCCCCAGATTACCTGGCTAAATGATTTTGACAAGGGTGCCGACACCAGTCAGTAGGGGAAAGGTCAGTAGTTTCAACAAATGGTCCCAGGCAAACTAGATATTCATGTCCAAAAACAGTTGGACTTTTATCTGACATCATAGATAAAAACTAGCTTACCGTGAGTCAACGACCTGAACATAAAACTGTAAAACTCTTAGATGAAAACACAGGGGAAAGCTTCATGACCCTGGATTTGGTAAAGATATTTTGGATATGACTCCAAAGGCATATGCCACACACAGGAAAAATAGACAAATTGGAAACTTGAGAACTTGTGCTCCAAACGACCTTATCAACAGGTTAAATGGCAGCCCACAGAATGGGAGAAAATATTTGCAAATTACATAAACAATAAAGGATTAATATCCAGAATATGTGGAGAACTTTTAAAACTACAAGAAAAAAACCAACAGCCTAATTAAACAATAGGCAAATGACTTGAATAGACATGTCTTTAAAGAAAATGAAGATATATAAATCATGAGCACATGAAAAGATGTTCAGCATCACTGAGGGAAAAACTATCAGGGAAATGCAAACCAGCGGCATACGGGAATGCCACTTGATGTTCATCAGGATGGTCGCTGTCCAGAAAACCACACAGACGGGGCCCCTGAGACTGTGATGAGCTTGGAGCTTGTGCATTGTTTTTGGGAATGTACTTGCAGCCACTTTGGAAAACAGCGGGGCAGTTCCTGAAAAAAATTAGAATTTCTATGTGATCCAGCTGTAAGACTTTCTTTTTATCTCTTATTTTTTTTTTCCAGTTGAAGGAGTTACCATAGAAAATGGGATGACAATATTATTGACACATTCTTCATTTATATTAGTTTCTCTTACTTACTGCTTTGATGACCTTTTGTGAATTTTTTCCAAATAAAGCTTTTAGAATATATTAAAATAAGAACTAGTATAAATGGTCATTGTATTTTAACTTTTCAAAAAATTAAAATGAGTATTCTCACAGTTGGCTTGTTAATCTGTAGCTTAGTGAGTAACAAATTTAAGAAACTGATGTTACTATGCTTTGTAGGTTATGAATGTGACAAAGGGTTGATAAATAGAACCTATAGAGAACTCAAACTAATCACCAAAGGGGCAAAAATCCCATCATTTTGTGGGATTGGGTAAGAAACATGAACAGAACCTTCTCTGGGGAAAACAGATGAATGGTTAACAAATATATAAAAAAATGCTCACAGTCCCTAATTATCATAGACATGCAAATCAGAACCACCCTGAGATATCACCTAACCCCAATGAGAATGGCGCACATCCCAGTCTCAAAGCTGTAGATGCTGGCGTGGATGTGGAGAGAAAGGAGCTCTTTTACACTGTTGGTGGGACTGCAAACTAATACAGCTTCTTTGGAAAGAAATATGGAGAGTCCTCAGAGAACTCAAACTACACCTTCCATTTGATCATGCAATCCCATTACTAGGCATCTACCCAGAAGAAAAAAAGTCATTTTATCATAAGGACATTTGCACTAGATTTTTCATCACGGCTGAATTTATAATCCCCAAAGTGTGGAAATAACCTAAATGCCCATCAACCCTGGAATGGATAATAAACTGTGGTATATGTATACCATGAAATACTATTCAGCCATAAAGAAACATGGAGACTTTACATCTTTTGTATTAACTTGGATGGAGTTGAAACATATTCTTCTTGGTAAAGTATCATAAGAATGGAAAAACAAATATCCAATGTACTTGATACTAATATGAAGTCAGTAGATGAACTAATACATGCTCACATAAGAAAAGCTCAATTCCATTCAAGATAAGGGAAGGGGTAAGAAGGGAGGGGGGAGAGGGAAGGAGGGTGGGGGATGGGTGTGCTCCACTTAATGGGCACATAGTAAGCATATATGGCATGCCTCTTGGGTGTAGGACACAACTATAAGAGGGAGTCTACCTAAAAATTATAAACATTGGGAAAAAAATATCTTTTGTAGGTTATTAGAGCTGGAGAGAAATTGTGGACATACCTAGTCTAGTAGTTCTTAACTAGTGGTGATTTTGGCAGTGTCTAGAGATATTTTTGATTGTCACAACTTGAGGTTACCACTGGTATCTAGTGGATAGAGACAAGAAACGCTGCTAACTGTCCTGCCATGCGCAGGACGGCTGTCTCCCAAGAACTGTCTGACTTAAAATGTCCATAGTACCAAGTCTGAGAAACTCTTACCTAGTCTATCTCCATGTAAAGTTGAAAACAAAGTTCCGAGAGGTCAGTCTGACCAAGCTTCCCTAAGAGAGGCGAGTCCGGTCTGGAGCTGAGGCTTCCTAAAACCCAGTTCTGAGCTTTTTGTACTATATTTTCTCTCCTAAATGAGCAACTCTTTTATATATGTGCATAAAAATACAAGAAATAGAAGGAATTCTAATACATTAGTACTCAAGGGTTTTGCTTATTCCTGTAGTAAGAAGAAGCTAGTTATCAGAAATCCATATTAAAAAGTTCAAAAAAATTCTTCTATGATTCTCCTGTAAATGAGATTTTCTGAGAGTATTAAGTTGCTGTGGGCTGGCAGCTGGTGTTAGCTATTTTTGTCCCCTTAATTGATTAAACAATAAATGTTAGAGCCGCCAGCAGGTGCTCCCCGTGACATTTCGAGTATCAGGCAGAATGTAATGCCCTTATTTGATAAAGCCATGTTTTCAAAATTTTCAAAGGTGAGCACCAACAGGAGCTTGGGGGATGGACTTGGGAAAAATGATATTGTCAAGAAGTACGACACGGATTGTTGTATGTTTTAGACATTACAAGTAAGGATTAAGAAGTTGAATCTATTTATATTTTATTAAGAGCAATATGTATGAGGGTGCCAAAGAAATGCATACACTTTAAAAGCAATCTCATTGGAAGCAGAATCAATCATTTCCCCAAAATGTATGGATTGCAGGTAAAATGGATTTGTGTGTAGCAGTTGGGTACATGTGACCAGAAACAGTACCTCCAATTCAGCTCTTAAAATGTGAATGTTATTTTTTGACACCCTTTGTATGGAGAGACAGAGTAAAAGATCTTTTGTTTTACAGTTTCATATTAAGTATGACGTATGTCACATGTCCATTTAATATTAGGGATGGTGTTGCTGAATTAGCTTTCCAATTGGGTGCTTGGTCTTCTGAAAAACCCCTTTCAGACAAGTGCCTTTTAGAGAGGGATGAACACAGTCCTGTTTTTTTTTCTTCAATATTTAGTATTTCTTGAATTAAGATACATGATTAGGTATTTTTAGATGTTTAAGTTTTGACAGCTCACCTTCTCATTTTTGAACATCAAAGCCCAATGATTTTTCTTATGAATTCAGAATTGCTTTTTACTTGATTCAAATATAATTTTTGAATTACAGGGCTTTTGGCTTTAAACTTCCATTTTAGCCACAGATCATGGGAAAATAGATGCATATAACAGAAGTTTCTTTTTGTGGGTAATGGAAGGTCAGATTTTGAAAAATTAAAATACACACATATCTTGAAATCTTAAGAAATGTTTAATGTACAATGCCATCCACTAGAAAGATGAATCACGCTAACCCCAAGGAGAGGGTAGCACTGTCTCTGTTTTCGTTCTGGTTGAATATCAGGTGTCAGGTACCTGCTCGCCCCTCCTGGGTCTGCTGACCTGGGCCAGGGGAGGTGCGGACGTGGTGATATAAGCACTGTCATTAGGGATTTAGAGATAATAAGATCCTTTGGAAGGCTACAGCAACCCCTTTGGTGTATCAGATGGGAATAAAACATTAAAATAATATAAAGTTTGTGATTTTGACAAATTTGAAAAATGTGGTGGTGATTCCGTCTCTCACTCTTGGCCCCTTTGACCTGCTGTGGCACTGGCTGTGGTGCGGGAAGGGACGCTGGAAAAAAGTTTTGCTTTTTAGTCCCAGCTACTTGGGAGGCTGAGGCAAGAGAATCGCCTAAGTCCAGGAGTTGGAGGTTGCTATGAGCTGTGTGATGCCACGGCACTCTACCGAAGGTGATAAAGTGAGACTCTGTCTCTCTAAAAAAAAAAAAAAAAAGTGAGACTCTGCCTCCACAACGGAAAAAAAAAAAAGTTTTGCTTTTGTGCAGCCTTGACCTAATTGTTTAAAACAATTAAATTTATTTGTCTTTCATTAGAGTGACTTCCCTCCTTTTCAAAGAAAAGGCCCTGCTGGTACTTAGGAGAGTCACAGAATATTGTGAATCAGATCAGTTATGGAAAACAGTTCTTTTTGTTTTTTAAATTCAAACAGCATTGCCTCTTTCTTGATTTCACTTTCTCAGAGGTCCTTGGGGATTATTGCTTTAGCAGTTCTACCACATTCCTCAAAATTAAGAAAGCATAAGTCAGTGAAGAGTATCAATAAATAGCCAGTTTAGATTCCTAAAATCCCCAAGGTTGAAAGAGGATCAATGTAACAGTTTGTATGGAGCAGTTCAGATGGGTCAGAATCTAGGGGTGCCTGAATCTCCCGTCTTATTTTGTTCCCTTTGAGGACAGAGATCACAAAGTCTGCTAAATTACAGCTGAGAGTGCCCTTCCTTCTGGAAGTGGCAAGTGTCACAGCCACAGGAGCCATAAGGGCAGCTTGACTCTGACTTTGTGTGCAAATGTGGAGTTGACCCAAGGTCACTTAGCTGTCCCCCTGGAAGTTTGAATGCAAATGTGTAAGTTTTTTTTCACAGCAAGACATTCTGTGCCTCTAATTCTAACTGGTATTTCCACTGTGTATTACCTTTAATACAGTTAGAAAAATCACATAATTAATAATTCAATTCCCTATGAAAAATTATTCTCCAGACTAGTAATAGCCAGTAAAAACAGCCCTGCATGGAGGGCAGCATCACGGTCACTTCCAGATGTCTGCTGAGTGAGGCGACCCATGGGAAAGCCATGAGGGTCGGAGCACGGGGGTGTTTCCTGTCCCTGCTTTACAAAGATGAGTTTTCTCAGTTCCTTTGATTGGCAGAGTTAGTGAAGGATCCCTTAGGTAAAGGTTGGCAAATGTCATGTGCTAAGAAATCATTTGGGAAGCATGTAGGACAAAAGTTCTCAGTTTCCTAGTGAGCAGCTACACCCACAGGTGGCTTTAACAGTGAAGGCTTGACCTTCTCCCGTGGCATCCTGCCATCCCTCTCCTCCAAGTCCTCTGGATGCCAGACAAAAGTGGTGGCATTGGGCCAACCATAAATTAGCCAAAGGATTCTTATTCTGCAGTTTTGGCTCCTGGAAGCTCGAGTATCTTTAGTAATAAGGAATTTCTTCTTCATTTCTGGGCACGTTGCTCAGTTAACCCCCCTTTTCTCTTTTCTGTTATTTGCCAGCTTGGAGTCTAAGCAGAAAGAAAGATGCTTGTTTCTAAGGCAAATGGAACACACACAAACCTGGTATTACATTTGTAATTAATCAAAGCCCTATATAGACTCTGAATTTGGTCATTTTGTTCTTAAAATAGTAGAAGTTCAAGGGGGGGGGAGAAGCCAAGATGGTGATCTGTAGCCAGCTTTCCGCAGAGGTTCCCGTCCAGAAGGAGAGTTAAAGGACAGAAACTCAGCAAGAAAGCCGATGGTTTGGATCTGAGCCAAAAGAAAAGGTCAAAGAGCGCACATCAACCTTGCTAGGGCGACCTGAGACCCCGAGGACACAAAAAGGTACAGAGCACATCACCAAGTGGACGGGAGTCCCCTCCCCCATGAGAGAGGTTTGCAGTATACTCCATACCTCCATACAAACAAGCGAGGAGAGTTTGGATGTCCTCCCACTCTACCCCACGGGAGAGACCCTCTAAAAACCA
The DNA here is from genome assembly GCA_963573935.1 of Arctocebus calabarensis. Classification (NCBI taxonomy): domain Eukaryota; kingdom Metazoa; phylum Chordata; class Mammalia; order Primates; family Lorisidae; genus Arctocebus; species Arctocebus calabarensis. Next base: position 16,589 of record CAUYON010054600.1, read on the forward strand.
GACCTCCTTCCCCTACTAGGGTGCCGTGGCGCTCTCCAGCCAGGCATAATATACTCTCTACCTGCAAGTTGGTGTTCCTGGTGTTCCCCTCCATTCTCACCCCGAGGTCTGGAGGCCTGTTCCACACAGGTCCAGATTCTTAGAGATTTTCTCGAGGGGTGTGGACAGGTGCAGACTTGCTGAACTGTGCTGGTTTTCTGGCTCTCAGTGGTGAAAAGGGAGAGAGCAGTGAGGAGACCTGGCTGGTGGGAAGGTCTCCTGAGGCACAAAACAGCAACCAGCTCTGGGAACAATAGCTGGAGAGCTGCACCCCTGGGGATGTCTTCTGGGCGGCCAGGGGAAGAGACGGCTTCTCCAGTGCTGGTGACGGCTGAGCGGACTGGCAACCGAGACACATGAAGGATTTGCCTGAGGCTGTACTGGCTGGGACACAAAGCAGGGATTAGAATACTCGCAGAGGGGCTGCTTTGCTTAACCTGGCCCTCAGGGGATGAAAGCTGAGACAAAGGGCTGGAACTCACAGACTGAGTAAAACCCATTTGCAGCCCCAGTCTGAT
>CAUYON010054601.1:0-22363 GCA_963573935.1 Arctocebus calabarensis
GAACAGATGCAACCACTTGCCCAATCTCCGCCACTTTAGCCTTCCTCAGGGTGTCCAGAAGCCTCACGCTGTCTCCCTGTGTCCCCAAAGGGAAGTTTCTGGGCAGATCCTGCCTGGCAGAGATGCCTGAAGTCCTCTCTCTCCAGTCTCACCGTGCCCAGCCGCAAGGAAGTTGTTACTCGGCCGCCATCTTGCTCCCAATCTTTTCTCCACCCCTTTATGTGAGATTGTGAATAATATTTGTAATGCTGTCAGAGTTTTGGTCACCTTTTATATTTGATCTGGAATACTATGATCTCTTAAATGGATGTTTTTCTAATTTGCACATATTAAGGTTCATTCTTTGTGGTATGGATTTTGACAAATACATAATGTCGTGTATCCACCACTATGATATCATACAGAATAGTGCCAAGGCTCTGAAAAATCTCTTGAGCTTCACCTGCTCACTCTTCCCCCACCTTGAGTCCATGACAGCCACTGATCTTTTCACTGTCTCTGTCGTTTACTTTGAACAATGTTGTCTAATTGAAATCATACAGAATGTAGCCTTTTCAAATTGGCTTCTTACAACTTAGTATTATGCATTCAAAATTCATTCATGCCTTTTTTGTCGGTTGATAGCTTATTTCGTTTTGTTGTTTAATATGCCATTGTTTGGATGTATCAGTTTGTTTTTCCATCACAGTTTGAATGGCATCTTGATTGTTTCAACTTTTGGCTCCTAAGCAGAAATCTTCTATAGGCATTTATATGCAGGTCTTTTTATAGACATACATTTTCAAATCAGCTGGGCAAATAGCTAGGAGTACAAATTTCTAAAAATTGTCTTCCAAAGTGACAGTACTATTTTGTATTTTCAGCAGCAATGAATGAGAGTTCTTATTGCTCCACAACTTCACCAGCAATTGATATTGATATCTTTTCCAGACTTTACTCATTTTAACAGGCTTATAATAGTGTCTCATTTTCATTTTTAATTACTTAATGACAAATGATGTTAAGAACTATCTCATGTGTTTATTTGCTATCTTTATATTTTCACTGGTAAACTGTCTTTCAGATATTCACTGGTGAACTGTTAGTCCAGATTTTCTTTTACTTTAATATGTCAGTGGTTTATTTCTTACTCTTGTTAAATATCCACTGAGGTATGCTGAGGGCTTTATTTCACATCATAACTATTTCTTCTCAAATTTGGTTGATGGAGCAGCCACGCTCTAAAACTTTGTCAGTTGTATGTCAGAAGGAAAAGAGAACATGTTGAAGCTGGCTCTGGAAGCTCAATAGTGGCACTTGACATTCATACTACATTTCAATGATCAAACCAAGTCAGACAGTTATGCCTATGCCTAATTATTGGGGAAAGGAGATACAATTCTATTGTGTATCTGAAAGAAAAGAAAAAATAAAACTGTGACAATCCTAGTGAGTACTAAATATAGAATACAGATAAGGGGTGTAGAGACAGTTATAAATGTGTTCACACATTTTTCATTGTAGTGAAATACACATGACATCTTTTGACCATTTTAAATTGAACTTTTTTCCCTCCTTGCTGAGTCTTAAAAATGCTTTGTGTATTTTGGATATAAGTCATTTATCAGACATGTACCTTGCAAATATTGCCTCCCCATCTGTGGCTTCTCTTTTTATTTTCTTAACAGTATCTTTCATGGAGCAAAAGTTTTTAATTTTAATAAAGTCCAACTTATTGGTTTTCTAATAAATCATGCTTTAGTGTCACATATAACAACTTGTCACCAAACACAAGGTGTCCTGTATTTTCTTCTAGAAGTTTTATAGCTTTGCATTGTACATTTTGGCCTATAATCAATTCTGAGTTAATTTTTGTGAAATGTTTAAGTCTGTGTCTATATTGGTTTTTGTTTAGTTCTTTTTTTGTTGTTGTTTGGCAAATTGATGCAGGCATGGAGCCCCAGAGATATCATGTGGAATAAAAACAGAAGAGGAAGGAGCACAGAGTCCTGGAAAGCATCATTTAAGGGAGTAAGTGAAGGAAGAGGATCCAGAGAAAGCGAAGGAGAAGGAATACTCAAAGATGTATGAGAAGGAGTCCAAAGGAAGCCAGGAGAGGAAAATTTCAAGAAGAAGAATGTTAAAGGCTGAATTGTATTCCCCAAAATTCACATACTGAAGTTGTAATCCTCAGTACCTCAGAATGTGACCTTCTTTGGAGATGGGGTTCTTTAGTCATTATCAGATGTAATCAAGTTAAAGTGACATCATAATGGTGGGCTTTATCTCAATATGATTGGTATCTTTATAAAAAGAAGAAATTTGATTTCAGAGATATACAAACTGGTTCAAGTTCAAATGGCCAAGTTCAAGTGGCCATTTAAACCTGGAGATGGCCATCTACAAGCCAAGGAGAGAGGACTGAAACAGATCTTTCCCTCAGAGCCCTCAGAAGGACTCAACACTGCCAACACATTGATTTCAGACTTCTCTACTCCAGAGCTGTTGAGACAACACATTTCTCTTGTTTAAACTACCCAGTTTGTAGGATTTTGTTACAGCTGCCCCAGACAATCAGTAAGTGAGAGTGATCAGTCCTCTTGGTTGTTAATAATTATTCCAGTTAGATACATGTTAATAATTTTTTTTTAAATAGCCCATTGAGTTAGTGGTTACTAGGCAAACATACTTTAGCTACAACCATTTCAGATGCAGAAATCGTACTGCGGTAGATAGAAGAGTGAATACTAGAAAACCAAGTGAAAGCTAATCATAGATTTTGCTTTAAATCAGCATGGAAGGGAAGATAGATGTTAAGGCTTTTATCACTTTAGACTTCTAGCTTAATTCCATTGGATTCTCTGTCTACTTCTATCTGCTTCTTTTTTTTTTTGGTAGAGACAGAGTCTCACTTTTTCGCCCTGGGTAGAGTACCCTGGTGTCACACAGCTCACAGCAACCTCCAACTCCTGGGCTTAGGCGAGTCTCTTGCCTCAGCCTCCCGAGTAGCTGGGACTATAGGTGCCCACCACAACGCCCAACTATTTTTGTTGTTGTTGTTGCAGTTCAGCCAGGGCTGGGTTTGAACCTGCCACCCTTGGTATATGGGACCGGCGCCCTACTCACTGAGCCACAGGCGCTGTCCTACTTCATTTTTAAAAATCAAATTGGTCTTCCTAATTTTAATTTTTAGTATATTATTCCTCTGTTCCTAAAATTTTTAGTGGTTTATTAATTGCCTGTAGGATAAAGATAGGTTAGTTTTTAAGATTTCACATATTCTGGGTCCTATTAGACAATTTACCCTTCTACATTAATCCTAATATCTCCCTCTCTCCTACATATATCGGATCTGTGAAAAACACCAGCCTCTTTTTCATCTTTGGTGTTTCCCTCCAGGTAAATGTTACTATCTTTTAAGATAAAGTTTGAGACCTGAGTCTGTTAGGACTTTGGCAACTCTTTTAACTTGTGATTAAGGCCAACTTCTGTTATGAAAATATCAGTTGAGAGCTAATAATTTATTTTAATTGATAAATCTACATACAGAGGCAAATAGTGGAAAGTTGGGACTATTTCTGAATAATGGCAGTTAAACAATCCTGCTTTTATCTAAAAATCTCACATAATTCTTTGGTTAACTGAAGTATCTGAGCAAATATGGCTTTGTGCAGTTGGTGTGGGGTCCCATATTGATGTCGGGTTCCATCTTGGTGTTGACTCCTCATTGGTGTTGGGTTCCAGTGCATGGATTTTTGTTACTGCTATGTTTGCTTCATTATTAAAAGCATATCAGAACACATGCTTTCTGAACAGGGAGATCCCTGGAAGAGAAAACAAGGGAGCAATGACCCATGCATACCTGGGTCCAACTTCTTAAAAAGGAGGGGAGAAGTAAGTAAGGGCCAAAGAAAGGCCAGGTCTTTTGCTGTATTGGAAGGTGACTCCACTTTGAAGGATACATTAGGAGTTGGGAACAATTCACATTTAGGGAGGAATAAGAGGAAGGATTTCTGCCAGAGAAGTTTCTTAGGGACTCACAGCACTTGCATTAATATACGGGAAAACTTATAAAAATCCTTCTCCTCTACTGTCTCTGTAAACTCACTCTAATGCTTGAGTTTACCTTGTGGATAGCGATATCCTTGAGTTAACATTCATAATTTCCTATTGTTGGCAGTTTCAGGTTTGAAAAAGACTAGCAGTTAACAAAACAAGGCACAAGTAAAGCTACAGCCCTACATGTGAGGTACTATATGAAATGACAGCATCCGACTCAGATCTTGTCATATTTAAATCTTATTCCTTAGTGCCTCCAAAGAAAGAACTCCTTCCTCCCAATAGCAAATGGAAAATAAAAAATATCCACATGATGAATTTAAGCATGACAGAACTAGGATTTACGGTAGTTTTTGGAGCAAAAGTTACTTGAAACATGAATTTAGTGAGTGAGATTCAAAGAACAGATACCAATGGACACCTGGGGCTCTTCTCAGCTTTGTGAATTAAGACCAACTGCTCTAATTGTTGCAGATCTCATGTTGCTTGGTTCTACTTTCCTTTTTTTTTTTTTTGAGACAGAGTTTCACTTTGTCACCCTCTGTATGAGTTGGCGTCATAGCTCACAGCAATCTCAAACTCTTGGGCTCAGCCTCCCACGTGGCTGGGACTACAGTCACCTGCCACAATGCCTGGCTGTTTTTAAAGACAAGGTCTCGCTTTAGGTCAGGCTGGACTGGAACTCAGGAGCTCAGGCAATCCACCTGCCTTGACCTGCCAAGTGCTAGGATTACAGGCATGAGCCACCTCACCTAGCCTCTACTCTCATTTTGTGACTGCACATTTGATTTAAAAGTTTGAGCCAAACTTTGGTACTTTATGTACAATCATTGACTAGTCTTAGCTGGCTCCAGCATGTAGTTTACCACTTTATATTTAGAAGGTAAAAAAAGCACAGCCCTTTACCTACCTCAAATTCTGGCTCTTTTAGTATATCAGGCATTTTGTCTAAATTTTTATTTCCTTCTTGATAAACTTCACATTTGGACTTGTGTAAAAAATTGCACATGCATTCCCCTTATAATCATGTTGCAGATAAATCTTTTATGAAATGCATATATTTTTTGAGCTTGTATTGGTCCTTAGACCCAGACCTGTGTCTCCTCGATAAGAATCAGTTATACTACTCAGACATAATCACTGTAATAATTTTGACATAGATCCTTCCAATTATAATACATGTTCAATTTATCTTGAAGTGTTAATGGCAAAGATGTATTGATTAAAGTTATAGATTTTATGTTACTTTATCAAGAGCTGTTTTATTTTTTATTTTTTTCTCTAAAAGGAGATGGCTAAAGAAGTTTGGCAGTATTTTCTTAAAACCGTTTTATAGATTAAAACAAGTGGAGCTATGCTCTCCATCTTGTCATTTTGGTGACCTTAATAATTGGCCTTTGTGTTAATTTCCATGGGGTTTTCCTCATGATAAATGTTTTAATATGTTTTAGTTTCTGAAATAATTAAAAATGATATTTTACAAATTTTTATATGGATTCCTTCCTTCCTTCCTTCCTTCCTTCCTTCCTTCCTTCCTTCCTTCCTTCCTTCTTTCCTTTCGACAGAGTTTCACATTATTGCCCTTGGTAGAGTGCCGTGCCATCACAGTTCACAGCAACCTCCAACTCCTGGACTTAGGCGATTCTCTTGCCTCAGCCTCCCAAGTAGCTGGGACTACAGATGCCCACCACAACACTCAGCTATTATTTTGTTGCAGTTTGGCCAGGGCGCAGGTTCAAACCTGTCACCCTTGGTGTATGGGGCCGGCGCCCTACCTGCTAAGCCACAGGTGCTGCCCACAAATGTTTTTCTTTTTGTCTTTTTTTCTCCCCAACTACATTCGAATTTACCAGCTTAGCTGTGTGTGTTGAGAAGTGATAATTAAAAAACAGCATAGGAAAGTATATCAAGTTTCAGAGTCCATGATTAGGGAACATAATTTCATAAATAAAGTCTAAGCTAATATTTTGATTCTTGCCATATACTTTAATTCTCATCAAGCCAATCCTACATCACTTTATATCTCTGAAATTCCAAATAAGTTTAGATTTTCCAGATATAGTAGGTTGGAACATAGTAATTTACCATCTTTTATGCCTATAGGAATTACACTGTAGATGTACTAGGCATCAAGTGCTATCTTAAACATGTTTTTGCCATCAATTTCTATGAACTTGAAATCATTAATAAAGTCATGCATATGAATTTGATCAGTAATATTCTGTATGGATTAGGATCTAAGGATTTATAGATAAAATATATCTATAAGAAGGTATATCCTTAGATGTGCAGAATCATGTTGGGAATGTCCATGGGTATCCCCATTTTCACACTTAGATGGCTAGGTGAAGTCAAAGCTAAATTCTAATTCCATTTAGTTTTATGGAATAATCTGCCTTCTTTCTTTCCTGAACTGTTTCCAGTTATTTAGCTTTCTTCCTCTGAAATCCATGGAGGAGAGCTAAGCACTCTGTTCCCTGTAATTTCATAGCATATTGGAAGGATCTTTGTGAAGAGTGGAGTGAAATGAGAGTGTGCCAAGCGTGAAAAAGGCCAAGTTCTGAAATCATATTTGTGATGTGCTAAATTATTTGGGGAATGCTGCGGTCATTTTTATTTTAAAGTAAAAATGACACCGGAAAACAGTATTTTTTCAAGGTAATCATTTAGATTTATTCTTGAAAGGAGAGTGCTCTTGTTGATTTTATAAAAGCAAAGGCAATAGTCAGCCATTTCTTTGGCTAATTCATGCAATCCTCAAGTAAGCTGTAAGCCCTGGTTACTTTGGCAGGATTTGAAGTGGTAAGACATATGTGAATAAAATGATATTAGGTCTACGTGATTCTCGATAATAAAATAAAGATTAAAATGGTAATATTGGTCCCACAAGTACTGGTATTTAAAGTGTAAAAATCAATCAAGTCACAAGATTAAGTGGTGTTTCTTTGGTACTAAAAATGTAAAGCTAAGACCAAATTGTTCTATTTTCACAGATTTAAGATACAAAGGCTGATATTTAAAGACATTAAAATAACTATTAAATTCTCTTCAGCTTGTAAAGCATCTCCTATGAAGCACACTTAGGAGAAATCCCTGAGTATATTAAACGCTCTTGTATGTTCCTTCATAAACAAAGAGGGACAACTGAAAAGCTTTGCAAGGCGCAGAAACACAGTCCTCAGGAAAAGCACTGTTTATAAGGCTCCCTCCACAGCGCTCGAAGATCAGGTCACCAGATGCTTAATAGGAGAAACAACAGATTGATACGTTTAAACTATGACGTTTGAACTCATTAGCTATCCTTAGATAAATCTAAAAACCATTCTCTTATGGTGTCCCTGTTTTGTTTTAGCCACTCGATGTTGTTTTTCACTGTTTCCAGCACTTGTGCCCTAGGTGTTTCTCCTGCTCCAGCTTCGGGATATTTTGCGAAAAAGCTTTCCATCTACGAAAGAGAGAGAACTAATTAGAAAGTCATTCTAAGCCAAATTGTTCTTCAGGAATTTCATTGACAAACTGAATTTGTTTCCTTCTTACCTAGAAATTCAGGATCACTGCCCAACACGGAGTTACACCTCTTGGTGCAACGTCCAGACTGAGCTCATCTCTTAGAAGAAATCATTACCCATGGCTTTGGGACCCCCGCAACACGTCAAGCCAAAATACGGTGGGGAGGGAGGGCAGCATGTCAGTGGCCAGCAGGCCCATTTCAGATTCTGTGAACTCCCCAAAGTATTCCCTAGAAAATCTGGCCTATGGAAGCATGGTATTGCTTAATGAATGCACTCCAGGAGTCTAGAGTACTTTAATACACTTTCAGTTTGCTTATTAAGGGCTCATAAGAAAAAATGTATATATGTCTGTTAAACTTGGTTCCATCCCTCCCTCTGACATCCAAAACCCTCCTCCAGGGCGGCGCCTGTGGCTCAGTGAGTAGGGCACCGGCCTCATACACTGAGGGTGGCAGGCTCAAACCCGGCCCAGGCCAAACTGCAACAACAACAACAAAAATAGCCGGGCGTTGTGGCGGGTGCCCGTAGTTTCACCTACCCGGGAGGCTGAGGCAAGAGAATCGCCTAAGCCCAAGAGCTGGAGGTTGCTGTGAGCTGTGATGCCACGGCACTCTACCAAGGGTGACAGAGTAAGACTCTGTCTCTAAAAAAAAAAAAAACCCTCCTCCAAACTCAATCATACCATTATTTGCTCTGCAAAAATAAAAATTAATTTGATTTTGAACATATGGAAGACTTTCAGCACTTCAGTATTTAACACACAGGTAGTAAAACTTCATACAATCTCTATTTGTTCAAGGGACATTTCCCCCTACCCTTAAAGAATTGAGATATTCAAAACCTGAAAGACATGTGATTAATGTCAAAATTCCAAAATTATGACTGTGAGTGGAACCAAATTTTGACAAACTTTTTCCAGTTCCAGTTAGCAGGAAAGGAGAGACATTCTGCCCACGCCTTGCTTGGTAAACTAAACAGTCTCATGCCCTCCCAAGGTCTCACCTTAATTAGCTTTTAAACTTTATTTCTTGGTCATTTGAATTTTTTTTTTCGGTTTAGAAAAAAAAGAAATAGATGTACATTTTATAAAAGAAAAATTATTTCTTACTTTACTATATATACTTATCAAGATAAATATATCAAGACATCATGTTTTATACCTTAGATATGTACAATTAAAAAACAGACAAAAGCAAAAAAAAATTCTTTCATTTTCATCTTCTGTGATTTGAATGGAAGTAATATATCTATTTGGAAAAAAAGTTTAATTCTGTTCCTTTTTAGACAAATATAGAGAAATTCATCTTTATACCTGCCAAAGTTGAAGTTCAGTGTTGAACGGCTCCGCTATTGTGACAATTCGGCCTAGGTTTCTGTCATTGATTGTATATCTGGAGAGAAATTTAGAAGAGAAAGGGAAAGTAAAAGTGGCAGAACTTTAAATCTTTTCTCTAAAAGGAGAAATTTCCTTTTTATTTTGTGGGTTTTTCAAAAAGTAATTTTCAAAAGCAAAACAGTAAGAAATTCAGTTAACTTAAAATAATTCCATTTTGGAGAATTTCTCAGTAAATTCTCTACTTCTTTTTATAGACAAATTCTCATTCACAACACTTTCTCAAATATGGTAGACTGCTTATTATATTCTCAATTTGTTCTTTGTTCCTGTACACATGAGCATACAGCTAACAACCATTGTCTCTTAGCCTTTCTTAGAGCTGGGTGTAGAGATGTGGCCTAATTCTCATCAATAGACTATGAGCACAATAAATTCAACATTGGCCTCCTTGCTTAAATAAAGGGAAATTGCTTGCCTTTGAGTTTTTAGTTCGTTCTATCCTCCCAAGCTGAAACGTGTACCTACCAGCGATTCAGCTTCAACCAGTGAATGGTCTAGCTTCATAAAGCAGAACCAACCTACCAACTTGGAATGCTCACTTCGAGAATCTAACCTGGGTGAGAAATGACTAGCCACACATACTTCTGTTCTGCTGTAACATAAACATAGAAATAATACTGTGTTTCTCTTATAGTAGAACAGAAAGAGGACAGTGGTGTCTGTGATAAAAGTGGGCATTGGACCCAGGACTGAAGAAACAGTTCTATTGCCATTATCCTAATTAATACCCTATAAATCTTCCTGCTGGTACAGAAATTTGAATGCATAGGCTATTTATTACGTTTTCCAAAAGCTTTCTTACATTTTGGAGATTATAATCTATATCAGGCTGGCTAAGCAAAGACACCTATAGCTAAGCACCAAGACAGAATTTCAGAGATACTATTCTATAACTATTCTTTTTGTATTTTCTCTCTTCAAGAGCAAGAATCAGAAGTTTCCTATAGATCATAATACAAAGGGTTGCAATATAGGTAAAAATCTTATCATAACTAATCACAGTGCATGAAAAGCAACCACAAAGTTCTGTATAAATTTTGAACCACTGGAATGTTGGGAAAGGATACAAGAAAATATATCTCTGTATAAAAAAGTAAGAAAAATTGTACATTTAAAAATTATCTCAGCAAAAACAGAAACCATTAAGCTAAAAGCTAGTATAGTTTGTTTTATACAAATTTAAATTTTTATACTAAAAAGAAACCTAGCATAAACCAAAGTCAAACACACTGGAAAAAAAAATAGTTGTAACATATATGATAAACAGCACATATTTTTACTACACAAAGAACTCTCACAAAATGATAAGAAGGAGAAAATGCCAGTATGAATTTAGCAAAGGAATGAGAATGTACCAATGAGAAAAAGATGAAATGTTCCAGCAATCAATGTCAGTCTTCGGTACTGGGTCCAGTGCCCACTTTTATCACAGACGCCACTAAATTTAAATCCGCCATGTTTTTCATCCCTAATATCGATGGTCATTATGTGAAATGTGACTCTGAGGCATCTAGTAAACCCTGTCTGTAAATGTGCATACTTCCTTTTCTCTGACATACTTCCTGTATCTTCCCAATCTTTCAAATCCTTCCATTTGGTCCCCAGAACTGTTACTTCACGGGAACAGTACTTCTCACTTAGAGAATGTTTACTTTCCCACATCCTCTGTAACACCAGAGCATGAAATGGGCGTGGTGTGTTCATGCTCCCCATTGCTGCTTCTAGAACATTATGTCTCCACTCTCTTTAAAACCCTCTGCTTCGGCTCGGTGCCTGTGGCTCAACGGGCTGAGGTGCCAGGTATGTACACCTGAGTTGGTGGGTTTGAATCCAGCCGGAGCCCACCAAACAATGACAGCTACAACCAAAAAATGTCCGGGCATTGTGGCCGGTGCCTATAGTCCCAGCTACTTGGGAGGCAGAGGCAAGAGACTCGCTTGAGCCCAGGAATTGGAGGTTGCTGTGAGCTGTGATGTCACAGCACTCTATCCAGCATGACAACTTGAGGCTCTGTAAAAAAAAAAAAAAAAAAAAAAAAAAAACCCTCTGCTTCGGCTCAGCGCCTGTAGCTCAGTGGCTAGGGCACCAGGTACATACATGGGCTATCAGGTTCAAATCCAGCCAGGGCCTTTCAAACAACAATGACAACTATAACCAAAAAATAGCCGGGCATTGAGGCGGGCACCTGTAGTTCCAGCTACTTGGGAGGCTGAGGCAAGAGAATCGCTTAAGCCCAAGAGTTTGAGGTTGCTGTGAGCTGTGATGTCACAGCACTCTACCAAGGGCGACATAGTGAGACTCTGTCTAGAAAAAAAAAAAAAGCCATGCCATCACCTTGGAAGAGCTCAAAGTACACACAGATGATCAATATAGCATCTTAGCTGCTTAGTTTCTTGACTTTATTCCCAATGATATTCTTTTCACTTGACCTCAGCCACCAGATGCCTATGATACCTTGAAATCACCCATAAGTAATAGGCCTCTAAAATTATGAATTTATAAATGCTCTGTGACATAATATACCTTTCCTTCAGTTTCCACTATGACCATACACTGACTCTACCTAGTTTCGATCCAATTAAGTGTCCCCAACCCTACTATCTCCTAGACCACCAGCTCTTCCTTTTCTTATACTTATTTATTCATATAGTTGAGATTCCCTGGCCTACCATTTTAAGTAACATTTTTTCCTAAGCTTAAACTTTTGTGGATTTTAATAATTTCTGTCTAATATATTATACATGTATTTGTGTGATTCTTTATTCAACTTTGGTTTCCGTCATCAGACTCTGAGCTTCATGAGGGCAAAGAATCAGGTCTGTTTCTCTTTACTATTGCATCTCCAGCTCCAGTCATAATGCCTAACATACAGTAGGTGCTCCACAATATTTATGAGATGAAAGTATTATAATTTACAATAAGCCAGGTATAGTGGCTCATGCCATAAGCCCAGCTACCTGGGAGGCTGAAGTGGGAGGATCATTTGAGGCCAGGAAGGAGTTCAGGATTAGCCTGGGCAACATAGAGAGATTCGATCTTCACAAAAAAATTTTAAGAAAAATTAGCCAGGTGCAGTGGTGCATCCCTGTAGTCTCGGCTGCTGAGTTGGTAGGACCTTTTGAGCCCAGGAGTTTGAGGCAGCAGTGAGCTGTGATTGCACCACTGCAACAGAGTGAGACTTCTCTCTCTAAGAAAACAAATAACTGAAAATAAAATCAGGTACCAGTTTTCATATATTCAATTAGCAAGGATATTGAAAAATAACAACACTGAATATTGGAAAGGATTATAAAAATTGGCAGTTATTAATAAAAGTTTCTGAAAGGCAATTCTGCAACATTTATCAGAAATCCTGAAAATAATCATATCCTTTAATCCACTAATATTACTTTTGGCCTTATTTGTATTCTAAAGAAATTGTAAAGGACATTAAAAAAAGAACACAGAGATTCCATTTCAAAGATGTTGTGTAAGAGACATTACGAACAGTAGTGGGGGAACAATTCTACCCTCTAAAGGGACTGACTACATAAACTAAGATATACCTCCACAGTGAAACACTGTGAAGCCATTAAAAATAACATTGAAGATGCACATTTAAAGATATTACAAGTGGGCAGTGGCTATGGCTCAGTGAGTAGGGCAACAGCCTCATATACTGAAGGTGGTGGGTTCAAACCTGGCCCCGGCCAAATTGTAACAACAACAAAAAAAGACATTAACAGTTACCCACAGTATAGAATTATGTGGGAAAAAAAGCAAGTTCTGAAACATCTATGTAATATGGTTTAATTTCTGGAAATTAAATAAATAAACAACCATTGAAAAATTCAAGGAAAAGATAGTAATATGACAATAAGACATATTTTCAGGTGGTTGCATTGCGGCTAATTTTTGCTTACCTGCATTCTGTGCAAAAAAACCTCATAATCAATTTTATTATAAGAAAATGAGAATTTTAAAAAGCAAATAACACTAAGTTGATGGAATGAGATTCTATAGATTCAAAGAAAGTCTGTTAATTGTGAGTAATAAAACAACTTTATTCAATAACCTATTATTTCCATATATTCCTCTGTGCTTTTTCTTGGTGACTAAAATTTAAAGTATCTATTTAGAAACTGGAAGTGAATAGATTGGATGAAAACTGTACCTGTGTAAATGCCAGAAATGTGAAAATGAAATATGTTCATCTCAAGAAACCAATAGCATATAAAATGTAGAAAATAGGAGGAAATATTTTATGTATTTTATCATGTTTATTATTTTTAAAATTAAAATAAGAACTTAATTACATTCTAAATAGTTTTTAAAAATTATAGGAAAATCATCTGGAAGTTAAATTGTTTTCACTTCGAAATATTAAGGGGGTACAAATGTGTTTGTTACCTATATACATTGCATCATACTAACATCAGAGATTTTAGTGTACCTGTCACCAGAATTGTTCATTGTACCAGATAGATAAGTTTTCATCCCTGACTCCACTCCCACCCTCCTCGTTTCTTGGTTTCTAATGTCCTTTACATCTCTTTGTGCCCTTGTGTGCCCATAATTCAGCTCCCACATACTAGTGAGAACATGTGGTGTTTGTTTTTGCATTCCTGAGATATTTCACTTGCTGTTCTCCAGTTCCATCTGAATTGATGAAAATGACATGATTTCATCAATTTATAGCTGAGTAATGCTCCACGTTATATGTATACGACACTTTTTTTTTTCTATCCACTCATGAATTGATGGACACTAAAGTTGATTCCACATCTTTGCAACTGTGAATTGTGCTGTGATAAACATTCAGGTGCAGATGTCTCTTTGATATAACGACTTCTTTTCCTTGGGGTAGGTATTCAGTTGTGAAATTGCTGTATTGAGTGGTAAGTCTATTCTATTTCTTTGAGGAGTCTGCAGACTTTTCCCTAGAGTTTGTACTAACTTTCAGTCCCACCAACAGTGTATAGTGTTCCTTTTCCACTGCATCTATGCTGATATCTATTGTTTTTTTATTTTTCTCCTTATCCCGTACTGATAGGGATAAGTGTTTTTCATTAGCGTTTTAATTTGCATTTTCCTAAGGATTAGAGATATTGAGAATTTTTTCTTATGTCTGTTGGCCATATGTCTTTCTTCTTTTAAAAAACTCTCTGTGTTTTTGCCCATTTTTTAAGGGGGTATTTTTTTTTCTTGCTGAATTATTTGAGTTGTTTGTTGATTCTGGATATAAGCCCTTTGTCAGAAATATAGTTTGAGAATATTTTCTCCCATTCTGTAGGCTGTATATTTACAATATTGATTATTTCTTCTGCTATGCAGAAACTTTTCAAATTAATTAAGTCTGATTCATTTATTTTTGTTGTTGCTCTATTTGCCTTTGGAGTCTTTCTCATACATTCTTTGTCACTTTAGGTCAATGTCTAGAAGAGTTGTTCTTACATTTTTTTTAGACTAGACTTTCTATGCCTTACATTTACATCTTTAATCCATCTTGAATTAAATTTTGTATATGACAATACACAAGGGTCCTGTTTCATTACTTTGAATGTAACTGTCCACTTCTCCCAGCACCATTTATGGAATAGGCAGCCCTTTTCCCAGTGCATGTTTTTCTCTGCTTTGTTATACATCAGTTGGTTGTAGATAGATGGTTTTATTTCTGGGTTCTCTATTCCATTCCGTTGATCTATGCCTCTACTTTTATATTGTACCATGCTGTTTTGGTTACTACAGTTGTGTAATATAATTGGAGGTCAGGTAATGTGATGCCTTCAGATTTGTTCTTTTTGCTTAAGATCACCTGGGCTATTCAGATGATTTTTTTCTACATCTGTGAAGTATGATGTTGGTATTTTAATGGGAATTACATTGAATCAGTAAATCACTTTGAGCAGTATGAACATTTTGATTGTACCAATCCATGAGTATGAAATGTTTTTCTATTTGTTTATGTCATCTATGATTTCTTTCACCAGTATTTTGTAGTTCTTCTTATACAGTTCTTTCACCTCTTTGGTTAAGTATATTCCTAGGTATTTTATTTTCATTGTACCTATTATAAATGGCAATGAGTCCTCCATTTGATGCTCAGCTTGACTCTTTCTAATGTATAGAAATGCTATGATTTGTGTACATTGATTTTGTAACCCAAGACTTTGTTGAATTTATCAATTCTGGAAGTCTTTTCGTGGAGCCTTTAGGGATTTCTAGATACAAGATCATATCATTAGCAAACAGGGATAGTTTGATCATTTCTTTCCAACTTGGATGCCTTTTATTTCTTTCGCTTGTCTAATAGCTTTAGCCAGGAATTCCAGTACTATGTTAAATAGAAGTGGTGACAGTGGTACCCTTGTCTTGTGCCAGTTCTTAGGGGTAATACTTTCAACTTTTCCCCATTCAGTATGTTACTGTCTGTGGGTTTGTCATTAAAAATTTTATAAATTTGGGTGGCGCCTGTGGCTCAAAGGAGTAGAGCAGTGGCCTCATATACCAGAGGTGGCGGGCTCTAACCCAGCCTTGGCCAAAAACCACACACACAAAAAAAAGAATTTATAATTTTGAGGTATGTTCCTTCTATGGTAGTTCCTTTAGAGTTTTTATCATAAAAGGGTACTAGATTTAATTGAATGCATTTTGCATGTATTTATATGATCATATGGTCTTTTGGTTTTGCCTATGTTTATGTGGTGAATCACGTTTTATTATTATTATTATTATTATTTTTGCTGTTGTTGATGTTGTGTTTCGAGACAGAGTCTCATTTTGTCACCCTAGGTAGAGGGCTGTGGCATCATAGCTCACAGCAACCTCACGCTCCTGGGTTTTTTGTTTGTTTGTTTGTTTTTTGAGACAGAGCCTCAAGCTGTCACCCTGGATAGAGTGCTGTGGCATCACAGCTCACAGCAACCTCCAATTCCTGGGTTCAAGTGAGTCTCCTGCCTTCACCTCCCAAGTAGCTGGGACTACAGGCGCCCCGCCACACTGCCTGGCCATTTTTTGGTTGCAGTTGTCATTGTTGTTTGGCGGCCCCCGGGCTGGATTCAAACCCACCAGCTCAGGTGTACGTGGCTGGTGCCTTAGCCTGTTGAGCCACAGGGGCTGAGCCGTGAATCACGTCCATATGTTGAACTATCTTTGCATCCCTGGGATGAAAGCCACTTGATCGCAGTGAATTATCTTTTTGATGTGCTTTTGAATTTAGTTTGCTAGTATTTTGTTGAGGATTTTTGCATCAATATTTATAAGGAATATTGGCCTGTACTTATCTTTTTTAGTTGTATTCTTTTCTGTTGTTGTACTTATCTTTTTTAGTTGTATTTCTTTGCTATCAAGGTGCTATTTGCTTCATAGAATGAATTAGAGAAGAATCCCTCCTTCTTGGTGTTAGAGAAAAGTTTCTGTAAGTTGGGTACCAGGTCTTCATTGGTAGAATTCAGCCGTAAGTCCATCTGGTTCCAGGTTTGTTTGTTTGTTTGTTTGTTTTGGTTGGGAGATTTTTTGCTACTACTTCAATTCATTGCACATGATTGGTCTGTTCAGGATGTCGATTCCTTCCTGATTCTGGTTTGGGAGGTTATGTGCAGGAATGTTTCAATTTTCTCTAAGTTTTCTAGTTTTTGCAAGTAGAGGTTTTTATAGTATTCATGGATTGTGTTTTGTATTTCTGTGGTATCAGTTGTAATGTCTCCTTTCTCATTTCTGATTGAGCTTGAGACACTACTCTTCTATTTCTGGTTAATCTTACTAATATCAATTTTCTTTGTCTTTTCAAATAACAAACTTTTTCTTTCATTGATCATTTGGATTGTTTTTTATTTCCATTTATGTTAGTTCTGCTCCAAGTTTTGTTCTTTCTTTCCTTCTACTTACTTTGGGTTGAGTTCTTCTTTTTCTACCTTCTTGAGATGTGACATTAAGTTGTTGATGTGATTTTTCCATCATTTTGATGTAAACATTTAAGGCTATAAACTTTCCCCTTAGCACTCTTTTTGCTGTGTCTCATAATTTTTTTTTTTTTTTTTTAGACAGAGTCTCACTTTATCGCCCTCGATAGAGTGCCGTGGCGTCATACATCTCACAGCAACCTCCAACTCCTGGGCTTAGGCAATTCTCTTGCCTCAGCCTCCCGAGTAGCTGGGACTACAGGTGCCCACCACAACACCCGGCTATTCTTTTGTTCTTTTGCAGTTCAGCCAGGGCTGAGTTTGAACCCGCCATCCTCGGTATATGGGGCCAGTACTCTACTCGCTGAGCCATAGGCACTGCCCCTGTCTCATAGATTTTTGAAAACTTTGCCCCTTTTGTTTTTCAGTTCAAGGAATCTTTTGATTTCTTTCTTAATTTCATCATTGACTTAAGGATCATTAAGCAGCATGTTTTTAATTTTCATGACTTTGTGTATATTTGAGATTTTATCTTGGAATTAATTTCTAGTTTTATTCCATTGTGATCTGAGAAGATACATGGTAAGATTTTGATGGTTCTTAATGTACTGAGAGTTGATTTGTGGTCTAATACACGATGAGTTTTGAAAGATGTCCCATGTGCTGATGATATATTCCACAGTTTTTGAAGAGAATGTTCCATAAATGTCTGTTAGGTCCACTTGTTTTAGAGTCCTATTTAAGTCCAGTGTTTCTGTTTTGATTTTCTGCTTTGATTATCTGTCCAGTTCTGTCAGAGGGTTGTTGAAGTCCTCAGCACTTATGATGGTACTATTTCTTTGCTTAGATGTAGTAGAATTTTTATATTTATTTATTTATTTATTTATGGAGACATTCTCACTATGTCACCCTTGGTAGAGTACAGTGGTGTTATAGCTCACAGCAACCTCAAACTCGTGGGCTTAAGCAATTCTTTTGCCTCAGCCTCCCAAGTAGCTGGGACTACAGGTGCCCACCACAACACCTGGCTATTTTTTGTTGCAGTTGTCATTGTTGTTTAGCTGGCCTGTGCTGGGTTCAAACTCACCATCCTCAGTGTATGTGGCTGGTGCTGTAACCAACTATGCTACAGGCACCAAGCTATAGTAGTAGAGTTTATTTTATGAATGTAGGAGCTCCAGTGTTAGATGCACATTAGGATTGCTATGTCTTCTTGCTGAATTGCTCCTTTTATCATTATATAATGATCATCTTGTCCTTTTTACCATTTTTATGTAACATGAGAATGGCTACACCTGCTGGCTTTTGGTTTCTAATTGTGTGGAATATTTTTTCCATCCCTTTGTCTTGGGTCTGTGAGAGTTCTTGAAAGTTAGTTGGATTTCTTGGCAATGTCCTGTATTTGGATTCTGTTTTTCCATCCATTCAGCTGTCTATGTTTTTTTTTTTTTTGAGACAAGAATCTCACTTTGTCTCTTCCCCCTACCCCCACCCAATGCCATAGAGTGCCGTAGCATCATAGCTCACAGCAACCTCAGACTCCTGGGCTCAAGCAATTCTCTTGCTTCAGCCCTCTGAGTAGCTGGGATTAAAGGTGACCACCATAACGTCCAGCTATTTTTAGAGGTGGGGTCTTGCTGTACCTCAGGCTGCTTTCAAATTCATGAGCTCAGACAGTCTGCCAACCTTGGCCTCCTAGAGTGCTGGGATTACAGGCATGAGCCACCACGCCCAGTCCTTAGTCTTTTAAGTGGAGCCTTAAGACTGTTCATGTTCAGTGTTAGTGATGATAATATGGGATACTGTTCTGTCCATCATGTTAAGTGATACTTTGTTTAGTTTTCCTTTTTATGCTATTGTTTTATAAGGGTGTATGCTTTAAATTTTGGTGTCTTTACACTGGTGGGTATCTATTGTTCTATTCTATGTATAATGCACTGTTCAATATCTCCTGTAGAGCAAGACTAGTTTAAACTTAATATTTATGTAAGTACTACTATACTATTAAAAATGATTTTGATCCATGCAAACATCATAAGTGCTTACCAGATTTTTTTATGAAGCAATGTTTAAGTAGTTTCAGTCTTTCCTATTGACTTACTTTTTCATGACTATAGTCATGAACTAAAATCACACCATACTATTGACTTATTGAGTTCATTCAAGTTCACAGTTTCATCTATGAGTTTAGTTGAAGAAGCAAAAGCAAAGATTAATTTACAAAGTGTCTTTGGGACTTTGTGGTTAAGTTTCAAACTGGCATAGACCTTAGTTTTATGGCCATCAGTTGTCATAAAAATCATGTAAAAATTTGCTTGATAAAAGCTATATTTTAAAAGCAGCTTATTTATTTTAGAGTGACAATGAATTGTTCAGAAATGGAGGTAGTAAAACTATTCATCCTAAAATTTGGAAAACTTTCAAGAGTTTGGAAATATTTGGATAAGGTTTGGCTCTTTGGATCCTAAAATTTGGAAAACATTCAAGAGTTTAGAAATATTGGATAAGGTTTGGCTCATTTTTGTTTAATTTGGCTTATGCAATTTTATGGGGAAATTTTATTTATTCAAGCAAAATATAATTAATGTTGGGTGTTTTGTGTATTAGGCATGTGGTTATTATATGAGTTTATATTTAGGGCCATTTGAAATAGTACTTCATGAGAATTAGATCATTAGACTGAATAAATACTAAAAGTCTTGGGCAAGGCTTTTGGAAATGGTTTTGGAAATAGTTTATCAATTTATATTTCTCAAAAAATTTCAGTTTATTAGACCTAATAAATTTATTTTAAGTTCTGATATATATGATCTTTATGACACAGAAAAGCCTACTTCTTAAATTTTGTAGATGTATAACAATAAATTAATTTTTAAAAATAAAAATGAATTATTTGACATAAATCACACAAGAGCTATTCAAATAGGACTTGAGAAATATTTTTTTAACAATAAGTAAATAAGCCAGGCATGGTGGCTCATGCCTGTAATTCTAGCACTCAGGGAGGCTAAGGCAGGTGGATTGCTTGAATTCAGGAGTTCAAGACTACTCTGAGCAGAAGTGAGACCCTGTTTCCACTAAAAATAGGAAAAATATGGCTTGCCGCCAGTAGCTTAGTGAGTAGGACACCAGCCAAAAATACCGAGGCTGGTGGTTTTGAGCCTGGCCCAGGTTCAAGTCCGGCCCGGATCTGCTAATACAACAATGGCAACTGAAAGAATATCTGGGCATTGTGGTAGGTGCCTATAGTCCCAGCTACTTGGGAGGCTGAGGCAAGAGAATCGCTTAAATCCAAAATTTTGAAATTGCTGTGAACCGTGATGCCCCAGCACTCTAACAAGGGCAACATAGTGAGACTCTCAGAAAAAAAAAAAAGAAAGAAAGGAAAAGAAAAAGTATCCAGGTGTTGTGGCAGGTGCCTGTAGTCCCAGGTAATTGAGAGGCTGAGGCAAGACAATCACTTGTGTCTAAGAGTTTGAGGTTGCTGTGAGCTATGACACTGCAGCACTCTACCCAGGGCAACAGGGTAAGATTCTGTATCAACCCCCCGCAAA
Organism: Arctocebus calabarensis; assembly: GCA_963573935.1. NCBI lineage: Eukaryota > Metazoa > Chordata > Mammalia > Primates > Lorisidae > Arctocebus > Arctocebus calabarensis. Next base: position 20,381 of record CAUYON010054601.1, read on the forward strand.
CAATCAAAGACAACGACAACAAAAAGTACCCACCATAAGTAAATGGCCATTATATTACACAAAATAAAACATTATTTACTTATATTTTCATAATACCTCAAAAGTAAGCATTGTGTTTCATCTGCAAAGGTCCTTACAGCACACACGTACATACACACAAAATTAGTTTTATGGTCTTTTAGATTAGAACAAAATGCAGAGTACATGACATTTGGCATACGTCTTTCAAAATGGAGGCTATTGCCTTGTATGTTATGAACTGCTACATACAGATAACATGTTCTTAATGGATAGATTTATTCATTCTAAACCAAGAATTTCATTGAAATAATTATAAACAGAGTAACAATGCAAACACACACACATGCACTCACAAAGCAATCTTCATAGAGATGGATGAACAGTTACACTCGATAGTCACAAGAAGAAAAGAGCCCAAAAAATCACAAATAGGAAGAAGTAATGTAGTGTATTTTTTTTTTTTTTTGAGACAGAATCTCAAGCTGTGGCCCAGGGTAGAGTGCGGTGGCCTCATAGCTCACAGCAACTTCCAAATTGGGCTTGAGCACTCCTCTTGCCTCAGTTTTTCTATTTTTTATCAACTGAGCAATTTTGCTGGACTGACAGAAGAAATTGGGAGGTGATGACAAAGACTACTTCCTAAAGTGGGGATTGCAGATGGTCAAGGTCTTGTAGAGGATGGGACACCATGCTTGCAAAGGACAGTTACTGACTCTTATCACATTAAAAGGAACAGGACAGTCTCCTGGCAAACCTAGAGACGTTTCCTGACTGGGGGGCAATCCCCCTAGTAACTCAGTGTTCCGGAATGAGATCAGGTCAGTCACTCACTAGTGAGCAAGTGTTAAACAGTGATGCTTAGTAGTTCTTCATGAGGGTTGTGAGGAAAGAACACGTGAGGAGAGCACGTGGCAATCCATGCGGCCCTCATCCGCACCTGTTTATGTCAACTACCTTAACTCTCCACACCTGTTGTGTATAACCTTAATAAATAGCATTGCGGAGGGGGCTAGGGGCTACCCTGCAACTAAGGTTAGCCCACTTCCTGCAAGCTTGTACTTTTAATCTGGGTCACGCCTGGTTCCTTCCTGCAGCGACCCAGACTGGGCCAATAGGGGTCCCAGCAAGGTCTTTTCATAAATGTTTACAAATGTTTTTGAGACATATTTTTATTCTATATTCTATTTTATATTCTGTCAAGGAAATGCCTTTTTTAATGGAAATTGAGCATTATGTTTAGAAGATCCAAACAAAAAATAACATTTCTTCTGCATCAGGGTAAAGAAATAAGAAGTGTGGAAAAGCATCTCTTATCTTGACTTTGCTCTTTTCTTGTCCTTGCTAGTTCATATTTTAAAACTGTAATTACCTCGGAAACATGATTCCCTCTTTAAGAACCATTCAGAACACTTGAAATTTACTTACTTAGTCAGGGAACATAAAAGTTACTACCCATAAAAGGCCAACTTATACAGAGCCCTAATTTGAACCCTAGTCCAAGAATCATGATTTAGTTTTCATCAAATATTAATTGAGAACTAAATATGTACCTGGCATTTTGCTAAGTACTAGCACAACAGACAGAAGGTATTAATTTGTTTAGTCATCTCTCTAGATGTCAGAATCTTATAGATCGGTTTGGAACTATAATTTCCAGGCTCGGCACCTGTGGCTCAATGGGCTAAGGCCCCACCTGAGCTGGCGGGTTCGAATCCAGCCCGGGCTACCAAACAACAATGATGGCTGCAACCAAAAAACGGCTGGGTGTTGTGGCGGGCACCTGTAGTCCCAGCTACTTGGGAGGCAGGGGCAAGAGACTCGCTTGAGCCCAGAAATTGGAGGTTGCTGTGAGCTGTAATGCCACAGCACTCTATCCAGGGTGACAGCTTGAGGCTCTGTCTCAAAAAAAAAAAAAAAAAGAAAAGAAAAAAAAGAAACTATAATTTCCAGAAAAATGATTGT
>CAUYON010054602.1:0-10087 GCA_963573935.1 Arctocebus calabarensis
GGGTGTTGTGGCGGGCACCTGTAGTCCCAGCTACTTGGGAGGCGGAGGCAGGAGACTCGCTTGAGCCCAGGAATTGGAGGTTGCCATGAGCTGTGAGGCCACAGCACTCTATCCAGGGTGACAGCTTGAGGCTCTGTCTCAAAAAAAAAAAAAACAAAACAATGCTACACTAATATAACATTTACACATTCTTTAAAAAAAATCACCGTATGAATGGAATATGAAATGTTTTACAATAAACTAGAGCCTTCAAAGGAGCATTTGCGGGAGGTCAGCCCCATTTCCCACTAAATCCCACCAGAGCAGTGGTTCTCAACCTTCCTAATGCCACAGCCCTTTAACACAGTTCCTGTGGGTCGCGAGAACTGCTGCTCTAGAGGATCTTCTTTTAGAAAGGGTGAGAATTTCGGGTTTCACAGTTTTAAATCTGTGTTGAAATTAAAGTTGAAGTTTGGCTTTTAATTGTGTAAATTATGTGGTTCATTCTTTTTTTTTTTTCTCTTTGAGACAGAGTCTCACTCATTTTGCCCAGTGGAGTCTCACAGCAACCTCAAAGTCTTGGGCTCAAGAGAGCCTCTTGCTTCAGGCTCCTGAGTAGCTGGGACTATAGGCACCTGCCACAACACCCAGCTAGTTCTGGAGACAGGGGTCTCGCTTTATTTAGCTCAGGCTGGTCTTGACTCCTGAGCTCAGGCAATCCACCTGTCAGCCTCTCAGGGTGCTAGGATTATAGGCATGAGCTACCACGCCCGGCCACTTGGTTCATTCTTTAAAAACACGCATTGGGTATCCTTTAAATGCAAGGCATTGAGTGGGGGTGCACCAGTGGAAGGAAGAGATGTGTCCCTGTCCCCAGGAGCTGACCTTGTGGGAGGGAGGAGGGCTGTGAGCCAGGGCATCTCACACATCTCACGTTGACTGAGCGTGGTCACTCTATGAAGGGGGGGTAAGAGAGGAGCTTTTAGGCAGAGACCTGCTGGGTGAGTAGGATGATTCTGGGGAGAGAGAGGAACCTGGGCAGAGGCCGTGAGCCTGGAGGGCAGGTGATGGAGGGGTGTGAAAGAAGCCTGGAGTAGCCCGAAGGCAGAGTGAAGGTCCAGGATTAGCCTAGAGTGTGTGTGCCCTTGGGGATACTTAAGGTAAAATGTTCTTCCCTAGGCGCTCATCAGAATTCAGCTTCCAGGTAACTGAGCATAATTTAAGGTGATGCTGCCGGCAAAGAAGTCTGTGTCCCAACCCTACTGACCTGTGGGTGTGTTAGGCTGAAATGCAGAGGGGGCTTGGGTGGCAGAAGGGATTAGGTTGCTGATGAACTGACTTTAAAATTAGAGAAAGCAAACTGGACTCTGGGGTGGGGAGCAGCCCAGGGCAGGGGGATCTTTGTGAGGAAGAAGGAGACCGGGAGATGCTGGGCTGCTGGTAGGAGCAAAGCAGGAAGCTGGAAGGGGCAGGGAACAGTCTCTGCTAGAACCTTTAGAATGGGACACAGTTTTGCCGACACCTAAATTTAGCCCAGTGAGACCCATGTTGGACTTCTGGGCTAAAGACTGTAAAATAAAAAATGTGTGTTTTAAGACACTAAGTTTACGAAAGTTTGTTGCAACAGCAATAGAAAACTTTATACCTGCCCAAAGTCTCCTTCCGTAGATGACTGTTACCACAGAGTCACTTGGTAGTTACAACCTCTGGTACTTTCTTTACAGTTCACAGAGCAGTGGAGAGTGGCTCTTACAAATCTCACCCCCAAGGTAGATGAGCTGTAATCATTCCTCAGTAAATATCTGAGGGCCTGCTCCAGGCCAAATCCTACTCTGGAGCTCGGGATACGTCCACGGATAAAAACAGCAAGAGGCTTCTCAGCCCTGACCCATGCAGAGGGCCAGCAAGGGTGGGGATTTCACGCCGAACCTGACAGTGGGGCACTGCTCGCTAGCTGGGAACAGCAGTGACTTTTCCCTAAAAGAAGTCAGTTCCCCATCTTAACTACTTTTAGGAACCCTAGAGTTTTATCTAGCATACTTAGTTTCCTTCTAGGTTATTCTGAAACAGTTCTCCAGGACAAAATAGGACAAACGAAATACAATAATATTTGCTGTAGCGTAACTGACCACTGATGGATAGAACTTTCAGGAGAGTAACCGGATGTATTTCTAGATCTCCAAATCATCACTCACCAATATGGATAACAGTCATTTTATAACTTTTAAAAACATACATATGGAGGGTGCCAAAAACATGCATAGATATTTTAAGAAAGCTGTGTTAAAATTGGAATGCCCAAGTCACGTTTGACTTCTGCAATTACAAGAGGTGCTGAACTATGACTGTATTCATCTTTTGTTATCAGTATATATTTCAATTTTAATATAGTTTTTTCCTTTCTTAAAACGTGTATACACCCTCTGTATTTCGGCTGGAAAGCCTATTGTGCGGTGTTAGTGTGTTGATGGATTGATTTTTCTAATTCCAAGGGAGGGGAGGTTACCCAGAGGCAGAGGTGCGGGTCTAGATGAGAGCATAAGCAAGCTTTAACACCACTTCTCATCACCAGGCGAGGAAGGAGGGGCATGAAGGGCGAAGCTTCGCCGTAGTCTAGGAGGGTACCAGGTGTGTTGACAGCAGCCAGGGCACGGAGGAGGGGTGTGGATGTTCCCTGGGCCCACTGAGAGCAGGTACTTCCCTGGAGCTAAGGAGGAATGGTACTTCTGTCAGTGGTTACCTGGAAGTCAACCTGGGGATGGCGAAAGGTTCTTATAAGGCCAGAGGAGCTCTGGTGACCAGACAAGCTGGCCTCGGGTGGCCTTATCTTGTGGAGACTGACTGTGGGACTTCCTAGATCAAAACAACTTTGCAGTTCCTGTGAACCCACAGCCTGCTGCAACCACGCTATGGTGGTTTCGAGCTTGGTGCTAGTGAAGTCCAGCTGCTGCAGCCGTCAGGTTTCACGTCCAGCTTCATATCTAAGGCTGGGTGGCCATATCACCTGTCTTCCTAATGGCATGTCTGTGAGTGAGAGGGGTTGGGGGAGAATGTTAGGCTTTAAGCAAACAGGTGTGACCCAAGACTGTCATAGGGCAACCTGGATGTATGGCCAGCCTAGCTAAGGCTGGAAGTATTAATCATTTAATGGGGTGATCTGACCCAAAATGGCTCAGGACAGTGTGGCCTTTGTGTGCAAGGGCCCCAGTCCCCCAGAGAGAGAGGGATTGTCCCAGGTGCCCTTCCGTGCCTGAATACAGCATCAAGTTCTCTTATGTAGAAATCCAGAAGAGGCATTTTCTTTATGTCCTGACTATAAATATAAAGCAAGACTTATTTTTACCCCTAAATTGTTCTACCCTATATTTGAGCCTTTACAAAATCGTCTGAAAGCTGTCCTCCGAAATAATTTGAGTGACGAAGTTCTGTTGTGTAAATCCATTAGCCTAAAAGGAATTCGGTGACCTCAGTCAGTTTTAATTGTGGGTGCTGCTAGAGGTTAAATTCAGTTTTAAAATATTTTAAATAAAAATAAATTGACTTTTTTTTTTTTAAGGACTCAAAGAAATTTAGCTCATATTTAGTACTGACTTGTACTGCAAGTCTTAGATACAATAAACCTTAAAATGTTCTGGAAAACTGGGTTAGACATTGTTCTCTGAAGAAGTAATGTCAAAGAAGCATCTGGGGATTGAATGAATTGCTTCATGAAATATGAATAAAATTATTTTTAAGTGAATATTTAGATTGATGTGTGACTTTTAAATGTTAGTGTAGGCTGGGCAATGGCAGCCTATACAGCACTTTGGGAGGCTGAGGCAGGAGGATTGCTTGAGTCCCGGGAGTTTTTGAGACCAGCCTGAGCAACACAGCAAGACCTATTGCTACAAAAACTAAGAAAAGTTAGCTGGGCGTGCTGGAACGTGCCCATAGTCCCAACTACTCAGAGGCTGAGGCAGGAGGATCCCTGGAACCTAGGAGTTTGAGGTTGCAGTGAGCTATGATCACGCCACTTCACTTAGGCAAGGCAACAGAGCCAGACTTTGTCTAAAAAAATTTATATAAATGGAATGATGAAATGTTGTCAGATGACATTTCATCTATCTCTATCCAAGCTCAAATATATAGGTTGGCCAAAGCAGTCTTCTTTGGAGTATTTCTCTCTGTTCATCTGTTCATTTATTTCAGCATTCATGGTGTTGGAGACACACGCGGGATGTGGGGAGTGGTAGTGATAAGATGATGGAATAACAGTTGGGACAAAGACGTTCATCTTTGAACAACGGGAAACTAGGCGGGGATGGGAACCCCTGCAAGAAATGCCTGGAATTTGACTTGCGGTTCCAGATGGCAGCTGAGGTAGATGGGTTTGTGTCCAGGCTCCTCAAAGTTCCCTAATAGCCAAGAGATCACAAAAGGCAGAGAGCAGGTGGGATCTGGCCTATGATCCTACCGGGGAGGGGGCCGCAGTCTGGAGCCCGTTACGCAGGGTCCCGTGTCGAGGGAGGTGGAGACGCCCTGCCCTGAGCCCTGCCCCCTATCAGGTGAGGCAGGGATGGGGGATGAGGAGCAGGTAGATGACACAGTCATTCCTCACTGCTGTGTGGGGTATACCCTAACTGGGGTGGGAAGCCCATAGCACTCTGGGGGGGTTAGAAGAATGTTCACTTATATGTGTTTTATAAAGCTTAAATTGATTATGATGCACAAAAATAAAGAATTGATTCATACTAGAGAAAGAGCAAGGCCAAGTCAAATCCCCTCAAGAGCCCCCCAAAAGCAAAACGAGGGCTTCTAGTGTGAATGACAGTATCCCAAGAATTAAGCCGCCCTCATTCTGGCATCTGAGGGTGGTTTGCAGGTTGACAACTAGCTGCTTACCTCTTCCGCCTAAAGCCAATCCCTGGGGGCAGAAGCCATCCAGTACTCCCTTTCACAATTCCTGCTTAGGGCAAAACCCAGCCAGAAATAGACCTTTGTATGCAACAGTAGAACAAAAGAACGAGGATCATAAGGCATGTGATGAGGGGTAGCAAAGTATAAAAGTCAGTGGCTGGGTCAGGTGTGATGGCTCCACCTGTAATCCTAGTACTCAGGGAGGCTGAGGCGGGAGAATCCCTGGAGCTCAGAAGTTCAAGACCAGCCTGAACAAGAGGGAAGACAGCATCTCTACTAAAAACAGAAAAAAACTGGCCAGGCATTGTGGTTCAAACTCCTTGAACCCGGGAGTTTGAGGTTGCTGTGAGGTAGGCTGACTCCACACACTAGCAGTCCAGAACTCAAAGAACTATAGGTAAACGTCTAGGCAAAATGCTCAGAATTTGGGCAACATGTTAATTCCACAAACAAGGATAGGCTCTGTTATATAAAAGGCATAATTAGAGCACAGCTTTTGGAAATCACGAATGTGACTGTAACTTAAAATTCCAATAGAAATACTAGAAAATAAAATTGAAAAATCTCAGAACCACAGAGAAGGAAGGAAAATGAGAGAAAAGATAGATTGACCCAGGAGGTTCCTCACCTAACTAGTTAACACTGGTTCCAAGAGGAGGACAGGAAACATAAGTGATTTAAAGCATGATAAGAGTTTCCTAGAAATTAACATTCTAAGTCTATAGAGTAAAAGAGGTCAAGTGGAGCATAGCATTTCGCCATGATGTTCATGCCTGGGGTAAAGTAGAGAGCTTCGAAGTCACCCGCAAAGGAATGAGAATCAGACTAATATCAGAATTTTCTTTGACCTCACTGGACACTAGAATAAATTAGAGCAGTACCGCAAGGTCCTGAAGAATGTATTTTTCAGTTTAAGAGTTCCATGCTCTTAGTTCCAATCTAGACTGAGAGTAGCATAAAGACATTTTTATATACGCAGGAACTCAGTTCACCTATCGTACTATTAGACAATATTTAAGAAAATTCAAATGAAACATGGAATCCCAAGTCAAAGCAGATCACCCCGGAATAGCAGTGAAGGAGAGTGGTAGTATGACCTTGTACAGCAGACCTGGAGAAGCAATGGGCCTATGTTGTAGCCGGAGGCTGTAAGGCTTTGAGAAAGGGTCTGAGCAAAGATGAGGTCCTGATTTAATATAAGGCGTGCCTAGGAGCTTAGAGAAGATTGAGGCTCAGATAAAGGCAAACTCCTTAAGAAAAAAGATAGGCAATGAGAATGCCAAGAGAAGCAAAATTTTACAAAAATATTTACAAAATATTCTCTACGTGTTTGGCCATCTCTTTGTAAAAGTTTGTAATGAATATTTTGGAAATAAAGGTACACTTAGCTACCATTTCCCATTTTCCCCACATATGGCAACTTCAGGGTCAGCTTTGGGGATATGCTGTATAATAATCCAGAACTAGAAGTAAATCTAGCTGGGCGGGTTTCTCATGCCTATAATCCTAGCACTCTGAGAGCCCAAGGCGGTGGATTGCTTGAGCTCACAGGTTTGAGAACTGCCTGAGCAAGAGCGAGACCCCTGTCTCTAAAAATAACCAGGCGTTGTGGCAGGTGCCTGTAGTCCCAACTACTTGGGAGGCTGAGGCAAGAGAATCACTTGAGCCTTAGAGTTTGAGGTTGCTGTGACGCCATGGCACTCTACTGAGGACAAAAGTGAGACTCTGTCTCACCAAAAAAAATAAATAAATCTAAAATAAAAGACAAGAGGTTTGTCTACAGAGTGGGGCTTGGAATGAGTGTGAAATGTCTTGCTTTCCACCAAAAGTTCTTTATGATTTGTCATTTGCATTTATTACTTTAAATATTGAGTTTGAAAATAGATTAAATGTAGAAGTGACAAAGTTGCTATAGTAATGCCACCTTCTAATTTTTTAGGTCTTAATTTGGGCAATCTAAGAAGGCTGTGTTTTAAGCAATAATGGCGTTCTTATACTAATGAAGCAGTATTTCACGTTTTCTGGGACAAAGTTGTACAACTAGGAGCAGAATCTTTAATCCTTGAGGAAGTGAATTATTGCCAAAGACAATGAAGTAGTGTCTCAGTGCTTAGAACTTTTGATTACAGTAGGTACACAAAAGCATACCAGTTCTCCTTAGGGGAGAACACGAATATATGAAACCCAAGTGTAGCTTACTTAAAGAATTCTGGGATAACCTAGTAGTTAATAACATAATCATAGGTCCTAAATCTTTGCACCCACAATTCTGATCAGACTGTGAAGGCCTGAACTTTTGTCACATCCTCAGTTATTGTCATAATCCTATAGCTAGATGTTTATGTTGCACTGTTTCCACGTTTATCTCTTACTTAAAGACGATAATGTGGTTTTATAAGTTTAGTTTTGTCTCTTAAACATGGATTTCTGAAATATTATAATCCCCAGGCAGTTTGGATTTCAGTGCAGCTTTTTAAAACTCAGTGGAAATTGCTGTCCACTGTCTGTGGAAAGCAATTGGAAAGTAATTTTTCCTGTTCCTTTTGGTGACTCCTTAGTTCAGACCCCAGATTCTTGCCCTTGGCTTATGTAGTTTTTCTTCTTTTGACCTGAATAGACTTCTTAGACCCTGCCTGGTTAATTTCTACCTATAAAGGTTATAACTCATATCCCTTGGTCTCTGCTGAAGAATTGTCATTGTCGTTCCAACTATTTGCTGGCGATTGGTAATCAGAGCCACAGCCGCCTTGCTCCTAGTATCACTGTGGGCATCCTGGTGGGGCCCAGAGAGTACCTGGTTCTCCTACTGAACCATCTGGATGGCCTGGGGCCAGCTCTTGGCATCGAAGGGCATTGGAGGGAAAGGGAAGAGAGCTCGAATCTAAGCAGAATCTAGATTTTGACATGAGCTGAGGGTCCCCCTAGGTGCGGGGGTACCCCCTGGGCCTGCCTACCCTGCTAACTCAGGAGCTGGCCATGTGCTGAACGCTCAGACCAGCACCCTGGCCTTAAATGACCTGGCTTAGGAAGTAGATGGGTTGCTCCGCTGTCACTGTTTGGACAGCTCTATTTTGGGTATTTTCTTGTTCTTGCCAGACAGAGCCTCAGCTAATGGGCTGTGACCTCCTGCCTTTAAGGCTGGTTTTAAGCAGAATTAAAGCCTTTGCTTATTTCCTGACCCAAGAGAGCAGCTTTACCTTGAGGACAAAGGCCCTCTGCCAAAGGTTTAGTGTGATTTGGGTCACGGTGTTCTCCCTTCAAGGTGCTGCTTTGCCTTATTTTTCTATGATTTGGCTGACTTAGCAGGTCGCCCGGAGCGCGGTGTAGGCGGCGCCGCGGCGCCCTCTGCTGGCGGTGTCTTCCCTTCCTCCTGCGCCGGCCGGCGGGGTTGGCCAGGGCGGGGAGCCCCAGTGCCTGGGCCTCGTGCGGTGCCGGCCGAGCCCGCGGGGAGGCACTGTGACATCTAACGCGCCTCTCTCTGTGTAGGGGTCTTTTTTTTTTAATGCCGTTCCCTCCAAATCGGCCTGCTGCATCCATCCTTCTGTGTCTGCTGTCATCCCCGGTGGCTGCCACAACCAGCTCACCTCTGCTACAAGAGCTTGGTATTGGCGTGTGTGAAATTTTGTCACCGCAGCCCCTACAACCAGCTAACAAATTCAAATGCCTACCCTTGTTTCACACATTGTAGGGTGGTGGTGGGCTGGGAGGCAGACCTCGGAACTGTCCCTGGGGGTGCACAGCCTCCAGGCCACACCCCGCAGCGGCCGTCCCGGTGATCTCAGTGGCAGGTGCGCTGGCAGAGCTGGACTGGTCTTGCTGCGTCGCCTCGTCCCAGTGGCCGGTCTTCTGTGACTCAGTTTCTCACAGCCTTGCACGCGCTGTGCCCCTCGCCCGGCCACCTCCGACTCTGCCGCCATGTCTTCATGACAGACACCCTTCGTCCCAGGCAGCTGTGGCACCCACGGCCTCTGTTCGCCTCTACCTCCCAGTGTTTTAATGACTTGTTTATGGATCGGGTTCCCCTAAGCTGGAGTTTTAGGGGTAGGGCAATTCCTTATTCATCCCGAGAGGCGCTCGATGGACGTGTGTTGAATGAATGAGCGAAAGAATGAGGGCGTGGGTAAACAGGAAATGACCAGCTCCGCCTGTCTTGGGTGGCTCAGGAGCCTCTTTGGGTGTGGGTGGGAAGAGGAGGTGGTTAGAGAAGACACAGTATCAACCTGGGGAGGCCTGAGCTGCTTTTTATAGCCCTGGCTTTAGAGGTGGTTACCTTTACAGGAAATCTCTTTCTAACCTTTGCCCCACCAAACTGTAGTAATGCTTTGAGTCTTATTCCCTCAACTTGTCTGTATTGAAATCTTTACTCCCTTCAGCATACAAAACAGTTTTGTCTCAGTGTTTCATTCGTGTAAGTTTTGCCCTTTCAACTAGGCTGTAAACTCCCTAAAATCGGAGGGTTTATTGCTTAGGAAGCCATTTTAAAGGAATGGACACATTGCCTGGAGATCATTTTGTTCTGGCCGCCAACTAGCTGAGGGTCAGAGTTGATTACCCTCCCTCAAGGGCTGCCTTTCCTCCTCTGTGAGAACTGGAAGGTTGGACCCTCTCTCAGGGGCTTCCCCGTGCTAATGTCCTGGGATTGTGTGCCTCTGGCCCAGCCTTGCTTATCCCTCCAGGACCCTGCCTTGCTTCCACCTGCAGCATCTGCCAAGTGCAGTAGTGGAGCCCATTCACCTCTCGGGTACTTGTGGGAGCTCCTGGGATTGTGGAGCAGACCTACAGAGGCCCCACCCAGCCGTGCCTCTGCTTATACTGAAAAGTTTTAGGCGCCAAGGGTGCTGCCCTGGTTCTTCTAAGTCCTTCTTGTATGTTGGGGTGACTCTTTCATTTCTTCAAACATAGGATGGATTTGGAGGTGGAAGCTGACTATGACTATCCAGGAGTCTGGGAGGAGGGATGATGCTGGGGCCATGATTTTCCCCGTCCAGCCACCCCTCATCCTCTCAGTCCTTCTCCATGAGCAGTCTTGCACCTCTCCGTTTTGTATTGGCTTTAAAAATACATAGAATTCGGGGCGGCTCCTGTGGCTCAGCGAGTAGGGCGCCGGCCCCATATACCGAAGGTGGCGGGTTCAAGCCCGGCCTCGGCTGAACTGCAAAACAAAAAAATAGCCGGGCGCTGTGGCAGGCGCCTATAGTCCCAGCTACTAGGG